>VRMD01002867.1:0-12175 GCA_009872375.1 Sminthurides bifidus | reverse complement strand
CGAGGGGGGGTGAAAGTGATATCGCTAATGTTGAAGTATAGGGGAAAGTTGATATCGATGGGGTAGGGGGTCACCAAAATTTTAAAATTTTTGATATCGATATATGTTTACGGTGCCTTATCACAAGAGATTGAAGTAAAACTAATACCTGGTTATTCTATTAAACTTTCAACCTGCTGCTGCCTTCTGTCGAGACATTTACGATTCTTGAAGTAATCATGTCAACTATGAAACTCCAGTAGAATGTAATTAGAAAAAACAATGTCTTAGCGTTTTTGCAGCATCGGAAAGTATAGATAGGTCGCCGAGAATTTTTCCATAATATATATCACGGAAGTTTTCATTGAGGCATGATACACCTTTCAAGCTTGCTTCTTTCAAGCAAAAGTCGATACTTAACTCCAGTAAGGCTATCGCTGCAATGCATTGCGTTTGGTAGAAAGCAATAATGCCAACGCCTAATAGAAATGTAATCAACTTTTTTCCATTGCATTACAAGCCACTACATGATTATTTTTGTATTTTGTTCCAGACTAGTGACGACCAAGGGAGTACTAACCAGCGTAAGTTGATTCTTAAGATGAAAATTTCAGTATTGTACGCACAAACATGTGCTTATTGTGACAGATTATATATATATATGAAAATTGTAAACCCTTTTCATATAGTTATTCATGGACCGAACGATCAGGTTGCACTTGTTGACATGAATTCCGAGGAAGATGACGGCATGCCTAAAGGCGTAACTTCAGGGAGTGTTGATAATGAAACTGGAGAAGAAATCGTTGAGGAAACTGAGGCTAACGCCGAAAGTAAGAATCTTGAAGATGATGACGCCGAAGGAGAGACTCTGGAAGAAGGCGATGTGGATGCTGAAGGCGTTACATCAGAAGAAGGTGACGGTGATGCTCAGGGTGTGACTGAGGACATAATTGACGCCGAAAGCGTTGAACTTATGGAGCATGAAGGGGAGCAAGATCCAGATGATGTTGAAGATGAAAAAACTTCAGACAGTGCAATGGAGCAGCCGGGAGATGATTTGATGGATCATTTGGTTGCTGACAACGCAAATACAGAAGATAAAGATATCAAAGCTCCCAAAACACCATCAAAGGAAACTGACAATCTCACTGAAGGTATTTAAGACGAAATCTACAATCTACAGCAATTTTTGTTCGGTAGGATGTATTCAGACTAAAGGCGTACCAAATTTCAGTTGCAGACGAGTCCGTAGTAACAAGAAAACGGGCAGCTTCCGTTTCTTCCCACGAAGATGGTCCAACACGAAAATTAGGCCGAAGTGCTTCAAGTGAATCAGTAAGTACGGTAACCTATCATGTGCCATCAAAATAATGCAAAGGTTTTGCTTAACTACTTTAAAAGTTCCATGCAGTTAGCTTTTTGAACATCTACGTTACGATAGTCGCGGTGATTCTTATTCCTACTACTGATAAAGCTAAAAAAGATGTTCTTGGATAGAGTTGCGACGTTTTTCAAACTTTTACAGAATCGGGACACAGGAGAGCAGTCTGTTTCGAGGCACGACGATTTTTGTTGGGTTTGCCACAAAGATGTTGCCAATCGCTCTCAAGGTGATTTTAGGTGCCAGACTTGTCCTCGGTCATATCATATCAAATGCATTTGCATGCCAGAAAATTCTGATGCAGCTGTTGCCGGAGAGGCGGAAAGATACAAACCCCGTATTTGCCCCGAGTGTGTTACGGTTATGAATGCTGAAGAAGTTGCCAAAAGGTAATGATTGCTGATTTTTTCGTAAATCATACCACAAAACACTAGACATAACAAAAATTTATGTCTGACATGAATATTGACGTTTCAATTTTGATTGCCCACTATTGTAGATCGGAGGCAATGAAATCGTTAACGATGGATCACTTGGTGCGAATGCTGAAGCAAATTTGCGATAGAATGCGGCGAATTCCTGGTGTAAGTTCGAAATTAAGTACACAGTACTCGTTACAGAAACTCTTCTTACGGTTCAGCTTGCATGTCTTTATAGGCGGAACCATTTTCGAAACCTGTGCAACCTTCTGATGCCCATGATTACTATGATTATATCGTGTATCCAATGGATATACAAACTCTGGAGGATAATGTGGAACAGATGCTATACGGGTCCACGGAATCATTCTTAGCTGATGCGCAATGGATAGTGCACAACTCAATTATATTTAACTCGTGTAAGTTAAGTTAAAGATATGCTCGATTGTTTTTTTTATCTAACCTTTTAAGCCGTCTAATTCTTCAACTTTTTCTATTTTGAATTGCAGCCCAATCACCCTATACAATCACTGCAAAACGTTTGTTAAAAGTTTGCAAGCAAGAACTTGCGGAGCTTGAAACATGTCCAGAATGCTACACGAAGGCCCACACGAAATCAGAAACTTGGTTCGTGGAGGCTTGTGTAAGTGACCAATCCAAGAACCTTAACTTGGAGAAATTTATGTCACCACAGGTGCCACTCGAACCGTAGTCTAAAATCTTTATTACTATTAATTTTAGAGGCGACCGCATATATTGGTTTGGGCAAAGTTGAAAGGATTTCCCTTTTGGCCTGCAAAAGCAATGAAGATTAAGGATGATCAAGTTGATGTTCGATTTTTTGGAGCACATGATCGGGCTTGGGTTCATCTGAACCATTGTTTTTTGTATTCAGAGGAAATGCCTACTGCTCCAGCCAAGAAAAATGCTTCCTTACTTGCCGCAATAGACGTAAGCCAACAAAGTGTTTTAGCATCTAACAATAACGAAACTAGGCACTCTATGCATTCTCTTTTTCAGGAGTTAAACACGCACGTTGAAAGACTGACAGATATGTATGGAGAAGTAACTTTTGCAAGTGTTAGGACACCGCTGGGGAAAGAGTTGTCTACGACGGAGATACAAAAATTAGTGCCTAAGGTAAAATTGGTTCCTGAAGTTGTGTGATTGGTTTGTTGTTCGTACCACCAATTTCAACTTGACCAATAAATTTGTTACAGTATCAACCAGATGGTCCACATGCAATCAGCAAATCTTTGTCTGAGAAGCAGACTGATGGAGACGTGCCTAAAGGTCCTGTCACGTTAACTATATCCTCCCTGAAGAGTAATCCTGTCGTAGTTTTGAAAAAGTCAGAGCTACCTCCTAATGAAGATACCGAAGCTACTTGTGTCCGAACAAAAGAAACCAACGATGGCG
This sequence comes from Sminthurides bifidus, assembly GCA_009872375.1. Classification (NCBI taxonomy): domain Eukaryota; kingdom Metazoa; phylum Arthropoda; class Collembola; order Symphypleona; family Sminthurididae; genus Sminthurides; species Sminthurides bifidus. The sequence continues at coordinate 8,974 of VRMD01002867.1, read as the reverse complement.
CCGATGATTCCTCTTCAGTCACATCATCGTCATCTTCAAGTGATTCGGGGGATGAGACAGTACCTGCAAGAATGGAAGCCTTAGTGGGCGGTAGTTTTTCTGAGGAAAATAATGAAGGGAAACAGAGAAAAACTAATAACAGCGAAACTGAAGCTACTTGCTCCAACGAGCAAAATGATGATGTCGATTCTCGGGTTCCTAATGGAGAAATCCTCGCTAACGCTCTAGGACTGAGGAGGATAAACAGAAAACCAAGTGATATAAACACGACACCACCCAAAGATCCAGCTGTTGCTTTCGATTCGCCAGAGAGGCGTTCTTTAAGATCTTCCCTTAGCAAAATAGTGGGAGAAGATGATAGAAATATATCGAACTCATCGATACTTCATCAGCAGCTTCGGAAAGCTTCCTTAACCCCAGCAGGAGATGAATCATTACTCGTCCCAGCAGTTATAGTAAAGGCCGAATCTAATGAAGCTAGTGATCAGGATGAGATGGATGTTGATGACAAGGATAGCAATCTAACTCCTATTACCAAACAGAGAAAAACTCATGACTTCATGGAGCAAATATCGTCGCAAGCCCAAACGAAGCCTGGGATTCGGTTTAATATTTCAAAAGATATATCCATATCAGCTATTAGTAAAGACGAAGTTGAAGAGGAAGAAAAACAAACTGGGTTAGGAATGAATAGAGGTAGGAAAATATTTCCGGTTACTCCAAGCATAACTGTAAATCCCGCCCACGCCAAAGAAATTATTGAGCCGCAGAAACCCATGCAAACACTTGAAGGAAAACATCGGTTTACTGCCTCGCCTCATCAGCATCAGCCTGCTACACGGTTCCTCAACGCCACAAATCTTTCGCGAATGGTGAGACCAATTTCTGGTACTTCAGGAGGAAAAATCAACGTGAATTATGGGAATACCCCTAGGCCAAGGTAAATTTAGAATGGCCACTCAAAGCTAATTTCATTTGAACTAAGATCTCTTAAAAACTCGAGTTGACATTATCCATTAATGATCTGTAGAGCCGTACCCGGTGCAATTCAAATGTCAAAATTCAAAAGTGGACAGGGCAACTTGATACGAAATTTCACCAAAGAAGGTAATAATTTTGATAAAATATAGTCAGCAGTCGTATGGCTTATCCGTTGAAATCTGCCTATAGTCATGCAATATTTCTCCGAAAATTTGACACATGTTTGTTTTCCCAGGCAAAGCTGTGCCGAAATCTAGCGCAATGGCACCAGCCGGGCAAGGATCACAAGGAGCAATCACACTGCCTGGAGGAACTATTACAGTAACTCCTTTGTCTGCCAACACTGGAGCTAATGGGGATCGTAGTGTGTCAGGGTCGCAAAAATCTACCAACATCACTGCATCCAACGGAGTTCCAATTTCGATAATCGATGCGGGAAGCACTGGAAATAATTCCTCACCTGGAGGTTTACCGAAATCTTCCTCAAAAGCTATTAATTCACTTGGACCCAGTTCTCGCAAAGTGACCAGTATGGTGCCTTTAACTGTCGTGCAAACTGTTCAAAACTTGCAAAAGAACGTGAGTGAAATGATACGACAGGCGGCAGAGTCTATTGCTGTTGACATGGTAGAGCATGCGGGTGGAAAGAGCGACGGAGAGAAAAATTACAAGCAAGAAAATGATAAACTCGTAATGCGACATACCAAGGAGTTGGCGGACATGAGATCAAACCATGGTGAGTCAGATACAGTTTCGTTGATTATTTTCTTAACCACTCAATAAAGATCAGAATTTAAAACTCCATCACAAATGTAGAGGTCATTCTTCGAGAACTTCGATCAAGCATGGAGACTGAGAAAAAAAGAGCTCTAAATGATTTGAGAAAGCTACTGGAACTCGAAAAGCAAAAAGCTGTCGATGAAGCGAAACGGAAACAGTGGTGCGCCAACTGCTTGCGGGAAGCCTTGTTCTATTGCTGCTGGAATACATCTTACTGCGGATATTCCTGTCAGGTACGCTTTAACCTTAAATATGCGTGTTCATAGCGCTTAATTGTTTTTTACCATCACAGTATAATATAAATACTAACTTAAGTGTGGAATCTGCAGGAAGAACATTGGCCCACGCACATGACCAGCTGTACTCAAAATGCTGGAGGGAGCTCCAAGTCTTAAGCCTTTTATCGCTTGGTTGGTTGTCATTTAATCTTGATTCATTTTCTGATTTTCTTAAGTTCAGCAGTGCGGGTTGGTCGTTATAGCTAGAACTTAATGTTTTATTTTGTACTTTAATGAACGACATGAACGGTACCGCAGGTACCACTTGTAAGTGCCCCTTTAGCACGTAGCCGGATACCCAAACCTGAATTGGTGGATGCTTAGATGACACAGCGAGCGTAGATCTTGGTGGTGTTTTAGCTGAAAGCTAGCAAATATTTATAACTAATTTTGCTTTTATGGGGCGTAATAATTGTTTGTACTATTTAATACTTCTTATAACTTGATTTTAAGGACCATCATAAATTCACATGAGTACCATATATTGATGAATAATAAGAGATATTAAGTCTGTTGAGAAATATTTTGGTAGTCTTAAGGCCGAGAATAAAGTTAGTATCCGTTTGTGAGTAGATTTAACATTTAAATAGAAACCAGTTGATCTACATTCTCCGTGTTTAAGACTTATCCGTTACAGAATTTGTTATTGGCTATACCATTAGTGCGATAGTAAATTCAATGCATGTGAGAATTCAGAATTGCACCTTGGTCACTCAACTTCTCAACTTGTTAATGCATCAGTAAACGGATAAGATACACGCCCTCCAAGAGGAATACTAGCCACTTTCGCCAATGAAACGCTATCTTAATAGGAGCTAGAAGCAAATTTAAAATGGCGTATCTACTGGTACTCATCCCCTGCTGAACGTGAAAACGTTCAGTATAAGTAGTGCGTATACATACAGAATTCTGTCTCTTCGTCACACTCAGTACGCGCACTTCATGCGAACAAGGTCATTCTCGGTATATTCGCTGCACTACCATGAGTAACATTCCAGGATTCCAGGTTACTTTTTGCAACGTTAATGATGTAATGATACTGCATGAATAAAGTAATTACTATCAGATTTGATAGCTGCATCACCACGTAATGGTTACATGGTAAGTATTGACTCTTCTATCGCAGAATGATATGCACACACTTAACTCATCTACCGTTTGTGACCTTTGCTAAAAGGAGGCAACCGGAATTTTTCAGTGACACCTTCAGACTCCTCAAAAATGTTTCTCAATCATACTTAGTTGCCACATCATAGCTGCTCGAACATGTATACCGTTGTGTAGCAACGTATTTTTACAATTCTGCTACTCCTACGAAGCAATTAATGAATAAAACCGCTTTCAGAATCAGGACTGACAGGGACAGGACAATTCTCAGGTTTCAAATATGGTAAGTGATACAGATGAACGAAGAAAGCGAAAACATCGCGAACGAGTAAATATTTGTATCAACGCGACCATACGAGAGGATGAGAGTGAAAGCTATGCAGAGAGTCAGAAACATGTGTGTATGCTCAATCAGTAATGCTCTATTGCAAACCCCAAGAATATATATGCCACTTTTTGATGAAAAGCTCAGAGCTTAAGCTTTGTTTCATGTATTGATTCAAAAACTCACGCTAACAGTTCAAAGTTGGCTTTATTATTACACATAGTGATTGCCGACCTAGACTATGTTGCAGTTGCAGGTAAAACAAGAAAGTCTTAAACAGTTACAGACAACGACCTAGTGAAGTCTAAAATGCACTCACTGCACTGTAAGAAATTTTCGTTAGTATGCGCACGTCAGTTCGATTATTTATGTAGGAAAGTGTTATCCCTCCGCGAAGACAATATCGGTGTAGATTACATGCAAATCAGTACTTTTTCAAGAAAATCACTTCGCTAAAAATTTCAGTAAAAAAACACCAACATGGTTTCACGAATCGTATTGAGTTTTTCATTTCTTTTGCGGAGCAAAAGTCAGCTGTTACGCGTTGAACGTATCTACAGGAAGTTTTAGCAAACTATTAAAACACTGGTTCAATTTAGCTGAGGCTATGATGCATTACACGCTCATGCCACAAGAAGTCTAAGAATATAGACTTGAATATCGTGAATTTCCTGTTTCGCCGATCAGTTAAGGAACAGTTCAAAATAGATGCTGAGTGCTCGAAGGCTCAGAGTATGTGCCAGGTAACGCACAATACGCCTGAATGAAGATCAAACAGAAACAGACAAAGTCACGTTCGCCGACAATACTAGTGTTGGTCCTCGCTGCTCTGGAACTTGGAACGGAAACGTCTTCAGGTTCTTTGCAGCGGCTTGACAGATTTTAGGAATGAAAAACCAGCACTATCCACAGTTAAGTTTTTAACGAGTACGACAAGACCCGCGGAGAAAGCCTTTGATTTTTCTGACGGTCCAGCAAATATCCGCATGGAGTTCTCATGGTGAAAGGAGCGGGAAATCGTTACACTCCGAGCAGAGGTTAACACCGAAAATTTTTTAACTGTTTTGAACAAGCGTAGAACTTGAGGTTCAAAAAATTTAATGACGTAGCGCAAAACTCCACTAAAGTCTGGAACAGTTTCACTCTCAGCATTTCACTTAAAAGCCGCTGGTCATTCAGTATTTGATACTGGCGTTAATAATGCATCACTGAAACTAGCAACACATCTCAAGTTAAGCATTTACTTAGACTTGAGGGGTCTGTAGCAGTTTTCACATAGCTAGCTAAAGAATCCACCTCACATTCTCTTTCTTCTATTAGGTGTACACCGTTCCTTTAAAAGTATTACGACGGGTTAATCCGATACAATATGTTATGAAGTGAATCACTGACGAGATGAAGAGAAGAAGATCGACCTTCAGGGAACTTCAGTTCAAAGGTTCATTCAGTGGTTGCAGAATCTTCCAATTTAAACTTTTCACTTTGCAGAAGGTGTACTAAGCGGTTGATTGCAAATAGTATAAAACCAGTAGTAACTTTTCTTAAGTCATTAACTTTCGGAACCGCTATTGAACGCAGGTTTTACCACCTTTTCAAATGGTTCTGTTCTGTATATGAAATAAAAACAACAATGGATTCAATACGAAGCACAGTTTTCATGCTAGAGTTCAGGAAAAATCAGCAACAGTACTACACTTGCAGAGGCAACACTATATCATTCAAGTAGACCATCTGAATTCTAATGCCTGGGTTGGCCACGTCCACCACCCCTGCCTCCTCCACGATGATCTCGATCCTAGAAAAAACCGTGGTTAACATTTTATTTCAAACGTTTACGATTTATAAATGCAGTAATAGAATTGTGATATACAGAAAAACATACGCGATGATGGAAATCTCTTTCAAATCCGCGTCCAAACTGCTCACGATCAGGCCCTCCTCGTTCTATAATGTCTCGTCTGGCGGGGCCTTCCCGATCATTTCTGTGATCACGAGTATCTCGCTCTCTGAAATTAAAATCACGGTCACGCTGTTGGGGATGTGGAGCTCCTCCATGCCCTCTGTCGTTGTACGAGTGATGGTGGTGGCCCCGTCCACCACGTTCTGATCGTTCACCTCGATCCAGTCTTTCCCCAGGAGTTACAACTTGTTGGGCATTCCGCCGCTGATCTTCTTCTTCCTGGCGCTTCTCGTAGTGAATAAAATCGTCAAAAATGGACGTGGAGTGCTGATATCCATGTAGAATCTTTAAAACTTGTTTGCCTTTCTCCAAAGGAACTTCCTGCAGTACGATAAAAAAAGTTCATGTGTACAGCAGACTACAACTAAGTCGTAAACGTATTTTCGTGTTCGAAGTAAGAATTAATTACGCTGCTCACCTGTGTATCTCGTGAATTGGTAACGGGCTTATTTTCATTATTTTCCAGTCTGATGTGCCTTAAAGCCGCATTTGATACGTCTTTCACGTAAATCCATTTCACCTTAAACTGCCCTTTCCATTTATCTTGACACCACACTGAAGATGATGCATTATAATCCACTGCACTTATCATTTGGGCCATACCGCAAAAATGCCCTGAGCCATTAACAGAAAAGAATAGATACACAGGTCCCTTGCCTTCTCGCTCACGATAAGCTTGGTCCAACGTGTAATTTCCACGTTCTGTGCTGCACCAAATTTCGTATTTTATAGACCGATGAATATCATCTTCCGAGTAGCTTTTGATAACAAAAAACCGAGCTCCTTCAGCACTCAAGTCAAATTCAGTGGGGTTGTAATCATTCTTCAATTTCAGTTCGTCTACCAATACAAAATTATAGTTTTAATATCACCTCCGATCTTATCATCGTAATAATTCTATTAACTCCAATCTCACCAGGATACTTGATTTGCGGAGAAACTTGCTCCGGTGGAGGCGCATCGACATTCCTAGAGGCATTGTTATTGCGTGACTGCAATTGGGGGTGCGAATGAGCCTGTGCCGCTGATGGAGGCGGTTGCGACTGGGAATTTAGATAATGCGAAGGATGGTGTCCATGCTGAGGTGGATAATGCTGATTCCGTCCATTTAATCCACTAGCAGGAGGTTGCAATCCCGATATACCTTGTACATTTGCGGGTTGCGGAGCACTAGGCGGAGGCGGCTTGGTTCGCTCCCACGCAGGTGGATGAGGAGCTTGTACGGGTGCCACAATCGGCGTTTTGGGTACGGCTCCGTTTTTGCTCTCCCATGATCCTCCTAGGTGTTATCAATAAAACTAGACGTAAATTTTGAAATCAAAGACCTTTTGAAGCCAAAATACAGGAAAATATTTATTTCGAATTTTACCCGGAATAATCGGAGGCAGAGGCATGCCCGCCTTCTTTTTTAAATTACTTTGCGGCTTCGCAGGCTGTGAAGCAATCGATGCCCATGTGGTTTTTTTGCCACCACCGCCTGATTGTATCACTTCCTTCAATTCCTTCATGCCATGATCCTTGTCATTTCCAAGGCTCAAGTTACCCATAGAATGTTCCATCATCTTAACCCCGCGGTCATCTCCATACCCTCCATCCCTGCAGAAATTTTGCCCCATTGTTATCACCTCATAGTGAAAATACTCATAATAGCACATTCATTGCACCAAAAGTTGAAAAATATACCTGTAGTAATCATCATACTTTCGGGGCTGGCCCCATGTATTGTAGTCGCCATTACCGTGATATCCATAACCAAAACTGTGGCCATGTTGGCCTCCAAATCCGCCAAACGATCCACCATTGCCTGCTCCGAACATACCATCGTAGTGTCCAGGAGCTCCACCACCCTCATGCATTCCTGTGGATCCATATCCACCTCCAAGGAACGCAACATCTGCCCCATTATTTGACCAAGGTCCGCCATCGCTTACATTGTATCCTGGATACTGGAACGAGGAAGGTCCATAATACGATTGCATGTAGTGGTCATTGTTACCAGCCATTGACGAAGGATAGCCCTTTATAATTATATTTAGTCCATTAATGGAGAGTTAGTACGTCAGCTTTGGTTCTAATTGACTGAGATTGCAAAGGAATATTTTACTTGATGATGTTGCTGCTGTGCTCGCCATGAGTCTAGTTCTTCATGCTCAGCGTTATGATGATCTTTCGGTCCATTCGGAACTGCAAACGCATACATTCATGAATCAATTAGGCAATAAAATACTAATGGCTGTTCAACCTTGCACATGCCTTTAAGAACTATGAACTAGAACGTTGAACTACTTATAAATTGTAACTTACATTTGTTATACGCCTTGGTATTCCCTTGTCCTTTGCTTCTCTAAGAAAATTCATTTAAAAAAACCGAAATGAGCACTATCATATGTTTATAAATAAAGCGATCAGCACACAATTTTTAGTACTGTACTGACTGTGCGGGATCAACTCCCTGTCCTACGTAACATAATACATCTATAACTATATTTATACACATAAAACCATTAAAACCTTCGTTCCCTTGAGTTAGCAGTAAAGACCTACTTTATTCATGCGTGTCAAATCAAAACTCATTATCATCAAGAACCAAATGCATACTTTTGATGGTGCAAACTTTGCCGACAGTCAGCAGATGATAGAGTAGCTAGACTGATTTTAGAGATGACGGCTTAAAAATGATTGTTACTATGATTTGAATCTTAATATAGAAGACCTTAAGTGTTCATTTAGAAGACTGCGATGCAATAGTTGCTGAAGGCATTCCCAAAATGACTGGCTAAATGCAAAAAAAAACCTGTAACATCATTTCTGCTCCCTAGCATCAATATGTATTGGCGATGCTCAAATTTTTATTGTGTCTTCATGCAATAATCAGCTCCTAAAACTTAACACACTTACAAGATAAACACATTCCAGAAGCACAGGAAATGAAGTAGTGGTAATCTAAAAGAATGATGCATAACGAAGCAGCTTAATCAGCAAGCAGCAGCCGCACAAAGCACAGAAACGGACAAATGACAACCCAATGCTGATATGCTGGTTCAATCTTCTGTTTCAATACTTATACTCGTCGATGTCTGGTACCGGTACCGGATATCCCAGTAGCCAATGTCTCGATAATAACGATTTAAGTACAGTTACATAATCATAAACCTGTTCTTATGCTGATGAACATAGCCTTTGCGATGCAGGCAAATGCATTTGATGAAAAATCGAGTAAAAATAACACCCTGGGCCCAACTGACCACATGAAAATTTTCATAACGATTTATCCAGCATATGTAATAAAGTATTGTATTTCAAGCCATAAGCTTCAATGCACAAGTCTCTAACTCTTCTATGAAGGCCCTCAATCGGCGAACTTAATTCAGCCTGTCCAAAACATCGCTTCAACCATGCATGCAAAATTATTGGCCGGGAACAGTACCTGGTGATCGGTCACGCCTGCAGACATGAGTGAAACTCTTCAAATTGATAGTCTTTCACAAATAGTTCAGTTACGTTTTTCAGCACAATAATCCGACTTGGATACTGCACAACACT
>VRMD01002866.1:0-12176 GCA_009872375.1 Sminthurides bifidus | reverse complement strand
GTACAAACTGTCTAGTATATCTTATGCTTTATTTTGTAGTATAGATTTTAGTGAGGAAGCAAGAATTACTATTGTTTGAAAAACCTTGACCATGATATTAACTAATTAACTTCATACCCTTTGAAGGTACATCGGCTTATGCTGGAGGATGAGCCGAGAACTAATACATATCGCGAAGCGATTTGCAACTCCCAGGGTTACTTTAAGGATAAGACTGTCATGGACATAGGTGCCGGTACAGGTTAGTTGTTCTATGAGTTACACAACCTATTCATTCAGCACCAATACTTTGACAAAATCCGTCATCCATCCATCACCGTTTGACTAAAAATTTTTGGCATTGCAGGTATTCTGAGCTTGTTCTGTGCCAAAGCAGGGGCAAAGAAGGTGTATGCGGTCGAAGCTTCCGGTCTGGGTGACATTTTACCTCAAGTTTTCGAAGCAAATCACTTTAGCCAAGTTATTGAAGTAGGATTTGCACAAATTTTCTCCTGTCTAAAATGCTTGCGCCAATGTGATGCTTGTGCCAATCTGGACTCATTTTGGTGTAATTCGTTGTTTCAGGTGCTGCACAGCAAGGTAGAAGATGTTACTTTGGATATTCAAGTTGATGTTATAGTTTCTGAATGGATGGGATTTTATTTACTCCATGAATCCATGCTAGATTCCGTCTTGTTTAGGTGCTGCACAGCAAGGTAGAAGATGTTACTTTGGATATTCAAGTTGATGTTATAGTTTCTGAATGGATGGGATTTTATTTACTCCATGAATCCATGCTAGATTCCGTCTTATTCGCCCGTGATAAGTTTTTAAAACCCGGGGGAAAGATGTTTCCAGATAAAGCTCAACTTTTTGCCACCCCTTGTACATGCCCTGACCTGTGGCAGAAAGCAAGAAAGTTTTGGCTTGAGCCTAAATACGAATTTGACTTAAGTCCCGTATTATTAGCAGCTGTGAGCCAGTGTGCCCCAGAAGTGTTCACGGTATGTTGTGCATGTCCATCAAATTATGTCAAAGTGTGAAAAGAGTCGCGTGCTCATCTTTATAGTTTTTATTTAAATAATAAGGTACCGTCGGATGGACTGTTAGCGGACCCTCAACTTCTCCTGAATATAAATTTGAACACCATTAAGTCGGAGGATCTGAATTCTCTAACAGATAGGCGGTTCTTTAGTGCTGAATCTGGTGGACAATTTCATGGAGTTGCCTTTTGGTTTACTTGTACTTTTCCTAGCGAAAACGATACTGAAGGCAAGTTCAACTGCTTGTAAGATGTTAGGATTTGGAATTTGGGAATTAAAACCATAACTTACTCTAATTATTGCAGATCCTACAGAACTATCCACTGCGCCTTGGGAAGAAGAGACGCATTGGAAGCAAACAGTCATACTAATGCCAACAGATATCGTCGTTGAGGAAGGAGACATACTGGGGTGGGAAATTGAGCTCAATCGAGAAAATACTAGCAGCAGATCCTACCAAATATCATTGAAAATGTTAGGTGACGAAGAAACGCATCCAATCCCTTGTTTATGTGGTATGGCTAAATGTGAGATTATCGCGCATCTGATAAGCAAGGAAAATTCTGCAACGTCGGCTGATGATCTACCGCAGGCTCCGAAGTCGACCGGGAGCAATTAAGAAATACCGAAACTGATAATCTTTTACGAATCAGTGGGTAGCCTTCAAGTGGGAGGGGTACCTTGCTGGAATTTGAAATTCGAACAGACCACATTTTTAATGTACAACAATATATCTAATATAAGTAACTGTAAAATATATCGCCCATCTTTTTCGTTTTTAAAAACATACCTCACTACCATAAAGTTTTGGCGTTTTCAGCTTGTAGCACCCTGGAAGTTCTATCATAAATCTCCGTCAGCACTTCATGACGGCTGCTTGCGACATCTAACATTCCATAGATAGTGGATCAGAAGTCCATTCTGTCGAGAATAGCGACCCAGAAGCTCAACCTCAGAAAGCTGGAGACATCAACCCGCCCCGGGGTTACGCTAGTGAGACTTTGGCAAGTCGAAACTCCGGAGGCAGGAATTATATAAAACTTTGCAAAATAGCATTCGTGCTCTTTAACTACTCATCGGTTGGTTATTGGAAATTGGTGCAGATCGGAGAAAAAACTTAGCAGATTAACTTAATCAGTTGCCCGTAAGAGTTTTAACTAGGGCAGTTTAAATGGACACAGGACATTAACGTTGGATCCATACAAAGCATCGAGTGCAAACGGAATCCCACAAGAGGTAAAGAATTCTTGACTCAGAAAGTCTGCGCGCGGCGGTACATTCTACATGTGCTGTAGTTTCTCAAGCATACCTCGCAAAAGGGCTGATGAAAGCATACAAAAGGCAGTAAGATTGCCTATAACTTAAAGGTACATTAACATCTTCGCTTAAATTTTGGTATAATCTATTATGTCGTGTTCCAGTACCTAAAACATTTATTTTATCTGCAGATAGCGGCCAGCAAAATGAATGTGTCACGGCTTTTTCATCGGTGTGTTACTCTTCAGAAGCCCTTGAAAGCTAGGAAACTTTGTACTAATTCTCAAGGTAAGCTCACTTAATACATATTATTATTGAGTATGGCTTGAAGTTCTTGTCTATCATGCTGTTTACCCCGATTTGTTCTGTATGAAACAATGAATTCACTAACTAAAAGTTATATAAAAAGTTTTCAAAGTGATTGCCGGTGTTATCCTTAGCAGAACAACTAATAAGCGGATTGATTTTTCAAAGAACAGTAGCAGAAGGTAAACCTGTGGTCATAGTGGATAAAAACTTGGTGAAGCCTGGAATCGTGACAATCGGCATCAATCGTCCTGAGAAACGGAATTGTGTCAACTTTGAAGTAGCTGAACGCTTAAATGAAGCCATCGAAGATTTCGAAAATGATCCTGACCTTTCTGCAGCAGTATTGTACGGCGTAGGAGGAACTTTCTGTGCAGGATTTGACTTAGCTCAGCTGGCTGGCAAGTCTGAAAAATACGACGCTTCCAAGCTCAAGAAAGGTCATGGGTGGTTGGTAAGATGCTCCTGATGCTCCATACATTCCTAAATTTGTTCAGACCATATGTGGGATCGTGCGCGGTTAAAATCCTTGATTTGGAAAATTTCACAGGGTCCATCCAGGCGCTTCATTGAGAAACCAATAATCGCAGCAGTTAGTGGTTACGCTGTTGCAGGTGGTTTGGAGCTGGCTCTAATGTGCGATTTAAGAGTTGTTGAAGACACAGCTGTGATGGGCGTCTTCTGCCGACGATTTGGTGAGTGGTAATGTGACGTGACCAAGCATTCCCTTGTTTGATTACACGAGCAGAAGATATTCTGCTCTCGTTCGCATCACATCTACATGTATAAATGAGGGTGATTTGCAAAAATTACTTTGACCGGTCAGGTCGTGCGTTTCGCAAATCTGAACGTGTTCTCATTGACTTTTGTTGTGGGGGACGATTACACCTTGCCTGAGGGATAAACGTGCTCTGTTCAACTTCATGCTCTCACCATTAAAAATCATTTTGATGTGATGGTTAACTCATCCGTGTTGACTTTGACGAAATTATATTTTTGTGTATAGGAGTCCCACTCATAGACGGAGGAACAGTCCGTCTTCCTCACCTTATTGGCATGAGTCGTGCTATGGATTTAATCCTCACAGGCAGGGCTGTGAATGGCAAGGAGGCTTTTGAGTTTGGATTAGCAAACAGACTCGTAGCTTGCGGCACTTCCCTGGGTCAAGCAGTGAATTTGGCCGGTTCTCTGGTAAAGTTTCCGCAAGAATGCATGAACCGTGATCGCAGAAGCGCTCATAATGCCATGTACAACGCAAACAGCTTTGAAGAGGCAATTGAGTACGAGATGAAGAAAGGATCGGAAATTCTCGACACGGTACTTTGCTTTTTAATACTTCAACTTTGGTAATTGATATCGTTTGTTGTAATATTTGTTGCCCCGGGCGCAGGATTGGCGGCGGTTTCTTTCATGACTAATTGACATGACATGTAGTTCTTCCAATTTTATGTACTTTGAGTTCCCACATCATAATGTTAAGACTTGTGACTGACCTGACAGGAATCCGTTACCGGGGCGGCCAAATTCGTTTCCGGGATCGGACGATCACGGATCATTCTCGTTGAGTAATCCAATGAAGGAGGTACCTGTGATTGGAATTGATGAAATCAAATGAATGTGTGAGAACGCCATGGGACTTGACGCTCCTCGTGTACTGTGGCCACGTTCCTTCACAATTCACAAGCAGACCTTTTTACAAACTGTTAATGATATGACAACCGTAGGGTTATACTACGCTACAGTCGGTGCAATACGATATTTTTTATGCAATCTCAAGGGCATTCTTCCTTCCCTTTTCATTATCTTATTCTTACATATGGATTAAATTGCGTGCACGCATTTCTCCGACAGTGACTCATGACAATGCTCTTTTTCCATCAAGTCGTTAATCCAACATTGTTGAATGCCCCTTAATGAGAAAAAGAGAGCTTGGATGAGATGCACAAAGGAAATTAGCTAATCACGACAGCAAATGGAACTTACACGAGGTAGAGGTGAAGCGAAGAGAACGACACAGGCACGGGGCAGGAAATCTAGAGCAAACATTCAGAGCTGTGCGTTAACTCCGCATCCTTGAGAGCATCAACTCGCTCTTTTATTCTCAGGCCTTGATGCATGTCCAGATGAGCGTTGTCAGAAGCAAAGAGATGAGCTTGTTGTGGCTTCCTGACTGTGGTATAGACAAAATGGTCCTTCTCCAGAATTCCGCCACAGTACAAGATTCCCTTATAGAAAGTCTCTCTTTCACGCGGATTCAGGTGACGCAAACTAAATTTGAATGAGAACTTGAAATCCTATGAGCCAGAAAGTCTGCTTGTTTGCACGTTTCAGCATTACAAAAGCGAAAGGTAAAGCGAACAAACTTATGGTAATGAAAACGAAATGCATGCAACCATTATGGAGTATGGACTTCGATGCAGAATTTTTCATCCATAACAAATGTATTATCTGCACTGTGAGCATGTATCAAACTCCGTTCGGCAATTTAACCAGTAATCATGTCATCATCCCCAGGCAGTTTTTCCCAGCATCCCACCTTCCTCATCCTCCTCCTCTTGAAAACGTTGGATCGTTGTCTGCACTAAACCGCAGCACAGATATCCATGTACCCCAGCTTTCCAGTATCACCTTGCCATTCCTAATTCTAGTCATTAATCCCATATCTTTTAACATTTCAGAACCTCCGCCCTAAACGTAATCACATCAATCACATGGATGGTCCTCATCAGCATGGATGGCAGACATCCATGAGACAATTAGCCGCGTATAACTGTTCCGCTAAAAGCTGTGGGGATGCACAATTAACTTTGACAATGTGCCATCATCCCAGGGCAATTTCCTCCTTCACGGATGTTCTCTACTGAACGTCCATAATTGCAATCGGGAAAGGAGCAGGAGCCGGACCGGCAGCAAAACGAGTACCAATACCAAGCAACTGCAGCCGTCAAAACGCTGGGATACTTACTGGGACTGTTCCAAGGAAACAAGAAGTAGAAGCTATGCAATTATATTTTGCCGCAAACTGACAAGCCCGTGTCCAATTTGAGTGCCAAATCCTGAGAAAACAATGATGAAGGCTAAACTAACTTCATGGCTTTACATCAAAAGTAAACTGGTTCCCGTCTTCCTTCCTTGTTCAATGCTTGATAAAAGGTAAATGCTACACTCCTTCGTCACTCAATGTGAACAGTCAACACTTGAATGTTGTGTATATAATTGAGGAAAAAAATGATGACGGTGCGATGCTATGGTTCTCGTGATAGCCATTAATTTTGAACAAGACCGTCCTAAATCCGACGTGAATAGCAACATTTCAGCAGCAATTGTTCAAGGGTTAAGTGTCTTTGTGTGCGGAGCATCAGGACTTTATTCACGCTCTATATTCGCATTCTCCTGCTCCCCAGGTGAGCCTCGACTTTTTGCAACACGCACATATACAGCCACTCGCATATCTCCCTAAGAAGAAGGCGAAGAATGAAGATGAAGAATGAAGAAGAAGAAGAAGCAGGAGATGGATAAAAGGATGCCTAAGCAGCCAGAATGTTATCATTGACAAGATCAAATAAGAGAAGAAAAGCGCAAGCGAATCTTGATCCTGGGACAGAAAGAGGATTGCCGCAGACAAAGACACAGGATTGTTGAGAGTTTGACGTGGCTAGGTTGAAATCTTTTGACTGTTTGCTCAAGTTGTTTCGATAAGATCCGTGACTCTATCCAGTCATGTTGTGAAACCATGCATCCACTGCCATCAAATTCGCGGCTTCTCTCTCAGCAAGCAAATTAGGCACTGAGCTATAAAATCCTTTTTACCAATTCACCCCTTCCTGTCAAGTCGTCGTCAGTGAGAAGGCTTATTGCCCCATTGGGACATATTCATACTTTAGTTAGTTAGCCAAGCCCATTGGCAAGTTTGATATTTGCTTCGTGTTTGCCTCACAGCATAGTGGCAGTAGCAGGACTTTGATACATGTGCATTCTCTCTCCCTGATGTCAGTCAGCGCAACCAAGTTACCTATTCGGCCAAGGTCATTTCACAAGCTTGCTCAATCAAGGACGCAACAATAGGAGTAGACCAGAAGAAAAAAGCTGGAATATTTTCAACCTATTATTTGCAATGTTACATCATCCCTAGCCAGAGCGAACCCCATCACTTATTTGATAAAGCCAAACGTTTCGGTGAGACAGGCAGCCTGGAAGATTGCAAGTGTAGGAGCTCCAGCTCGTTATTAATGGGATGCCCTGCTGGTATCAATTGCTTGATATGCAACGTTGCGAAGATGTGTGAAAAAATCTAGCTGAGACATCTCTGGCATGAGAATCAGTGAAACGTGAGCAAGTAACAAGACCGCTGTCCACTCAAGCGTGCCGACTTTTTCAGAACACCGTGCTCCGTAGTCCATGTGCTTTTGATTCATCCCCACACACGAGAGTGGTGGTTTCCCTTCCACCTTACCTGGCTTTGATTGGTCTTGGTCAGACGTAAAGAATTACAAGGTGTAAAACTCGGTATGTGTTCCGTCCTGGAAGAAATTCTCAAGTCACGCTGAGGTTTAGTCATTTATGAGACAGTAACCGCTCCGCCAAGGCGTGTAAGTGCTAACAAGGTGGATGACTACCGACAATAAAAACCAATACCGCAAACCACAAGTCTATACACACGAGATAAAAACTGACGCAGACCTTGCCTTGTAGTTCCAGGTTCCAGTGAATGGGCAAAAATTCTTGTGCGTCATCCTCCGGAAATCTTCCACAGCATCTTCGTTCCCGAAGATTGTACTCATCTCCGCTGGTCTTCCGCTCCATGTGGAGTCATATTGGAAACGTATTCTGACGAAGAGGCTGAATCTTGGATGTGCTCAGAGACTGAATGAATGAAGAAGATAACCCGCTCCCTTTCACATGTGCAGATGAGCTCTTCTCCGTGCCTCCTCCAACCCTAGTTTTGACTTTGACCCTGAAGAGAGCCTTCTTTCCGTTTCAATTTCACCAAGTTCGGCTCTCGGGCCTTGTGAAAATCAATCCTCGTATTTGCCTCTTTGGATCGAGAGAAAGAGAGAGAAAGTAATTTTGCTTTTACGTTTCCAACGTCGTCCGTTCCTCGCCCTCGTAAACATTACGTGAAGGAAGGAGCACACTTGGAAAGTGAGCTCTCACACGTTGGTGAAACTGGAATTTCTCCGTATGCTACAGAGGCAGAGAAACTCCGATCGTCTCCTCGGTCACGTCTAAAGAGCGAGCGTAGCAAGCCAATGTGGAATGGCAAATGTGCTTGAGTGAGTGAATTTTATTTGTGGAGAAAGAGCTTTCTCGAGCTTGAAATCTAATCTGGTTTCGTGCTACCAACATTGGGCTCGCAGATACGCGATCCTCTCTCACGTGTGTGCATCAGCTTGCACTATTTGCTCTGTAGCAATGCACAAGCTTGTCAATCAACCCTGCTAGTAGTGCAGTTATTATGCAGAGGAATTAACGCAATTAACGGCCGAGTGACACGTCTCAAGTGAAGTCCACATATGTGTCCATACTGTGTCCGTTGAATAATTCGGCTAATTGGAGTCGAAAGCTGTGACCAAAACAGTTGATTAATACAATGGCGTTTTAACTCCTTTGCGTCCAGGAGCAGAAAACGTCCCTTTTGATTCTGGTGTGAATTTGGAGGAACTTTGAGCAAAAGGCAAGGGGTAAACTAACTATTGGGAGATTGTGGAGCGTGTGCCACATTTTTTACCAGTTCCGACCGAGTTGTGCAGTGTCAGCTTTTTCCCTCATGGGAGCTGGCATGGATTCCATAAGCTGAAACTAATTTGAGAATCGTGGGATATTATTCAGTAGCGGCTCGAATTCACGGACCTGCTGCCGCTTCGTGCTATTGAATTGAGACATCTCTCTCTCTCTCTCCCTTTAGTCATTACCATCATCATCCTCTTCAAAGATTGAAGATCCTAGTGAGAGTGCTGCTACGAATTAGCCTGGATTCTTAAAAGGTTCTTGGAGAAGCTACAATTGCTCTGACATCTTCTTAAGCAGCAGGGGAGACCATTAGGCGGCTATAAATCTATTGCTTACTCAGGATTGTTTTGTCCCTGAGTAAGTTAATGCCAATAGAAATTCAAGGACAATCTTCTTCAATTGTTTCTCCTATTGATTCCTTCTCGCTCCGTGTTTCGTACGTGCCCACCCCTGGAGTGTGTTACTTTTATTTGCAAGAGCTTTTAACGTTTTAACCTTAAGACACGATAAGGGAAAGCACTTGATTCTCCATGCTTTCATGCCCAATTACGAGTTGCGAAGAAGTGTGCGGAATGAATCATGCTGTCACGACAATCCTTTAGGAAGACTCATCTTGTGTGAAGGGGATTGGAAACAATTAGTCGACAGTGTTGTGGCCCTGTGTCTGCCCACCGATTCAAGACGGCTTTTGTGCGGCTATATTGTGAATGAACTGTGTTTAAGGTAGGAGTGTGCTGAAATCAGATAATCAGGCGTCATGGAAGCGGATAATTTGCTCCTGGTCTCGTTCAAGTTTCTTCTAGTCCTCACCAGCATTGCCACAAGGGGTGGAGCTGACGAAAGTGTACACATCCGGTCTGACTTTGGACAACTTGTCACATCTGACACGCTCAGGTGGACAAAACACCTACTTGCCAAAGAACCTGTCCAGGCGAATGATGTCACCTTATGCCGACTAGTTTCAGGTGAGTTACAAGACCACAATTAGAGTATCGTGTTTCTCAGTTGCTTAGCTACAAAACGTTTGTGGGCCATGGCAACGTCTTATAAGCTTGATCTTGTACCAGTTCTGTTTACTGACATGTGTCGTGTGTGATTGGCAGAAATGAGATCTGTCGGAGGACTGCATAACGGACAGTGTCACGCTATCGATCATGTCGACAAGGGTAGTAAAGCGGAATCAGATCAGGATTATCAGGTGTTGTCCGGACACGCTGCTCAGGTTACGTGGGTACCTTGGAAACGACCAAGTCAGCCGCCCGAGGGTGCGGTGGCTTCGGCAGAGAACAAGAATCGTTTTGTCGCGCTCCATCCTGGGACTGGAGCAATCGGCTATTTAGATTACAGCCAGAATCTCGGATCGTGTGCCTTCCCTACTGCACCGGGGGTGGATGGCACTCAGTGTCTCGTGCTGAAGGAAATTGTTCCCGAACGATATGAACTAACTGTTACCGATATGAAAAAATCCAAGACTCTGCAGGAGAAAAACGTTACGTTGGTAGAAGGGAGCTTGGAACGTCTTGCTGACTCGGAGGACGAGGATGGAAAGTAACCGTTACATTCCTGGAGAAAAGGAAAAAGTTGCGAAAGTGCTGTCATACATTTTGAATCAGTTCGATTATTGGGGACAGGGGCAACTGATGGCTAAAGGTCTACACACCGCTGTTAAATTACCGGCCTCTGGGGGGACGAAAGTCATTGAATGGGGAATCGCATCTACAGAAACCAGTAAGAACAGATGTTGATGAGCCATTGGTTTTTTGTTAGAGCATGGGAAAGTGGCAACTGCTCCCTTTTGGGAGTTGATTGGTAGTTTGGATGTCGTGACCAGGGGAAATTATTGCACTAAATGGGTTTGTTTCGCAGATAAGGATGAAGACATCACTGTCTCGGAGGATTTGGCACCTGGAACTGGCGTCAATGTCACTGTGAAAGGGCTTCATATAAAAGGATACATTACCTATTCCGCTAAATTAATCACAGTTTACAAGGACAAGTCCACGAAAATCCGGCACATTGAAGATCATAGGAAGGTTGATATGGTGGAGAAAACGTTTGTGGAAAAAGGGCCGGCCTTTTGGTTACGAGACGGGTCTATTATACCGGAGCCAACCACTACTACTACCAGTACGACTACTGTGGCCCCGACCGAGCCGCCGGCAGAATACAAGGAGAGTGATCAACCGCAGGAGTCCGTGCCGTCGCATCCCGGAGAAGAAAAAATGAATGGTGACACGCCCCCGAGGTCAAGTTTGAAGAGTGAGAGTGATGTCTCTACTAGCGCATCGTCTCCAATCCATTACACGTTCTTCGCTATTGTTCCAACAGTATTAATTGTAATCAGGACTTGGTTATCAAGGTATCAAGTTTCTGCATAGGGGGAAGAGTGGAAGGAACGGCATTCCATCCTGAATCGGGTAGTAACTAGTACACGTCCCACACGTTGTTGAACCGCTGTATATTAGATTAGCCAACTGTACACATCAAAATGATCAATCATCCCGGTTGAGAGCTTTGAATATTGACATGTTGACAATGTTGAGTTTGTGAAGATCGGGGTACCAGAAACGAATCTCTTCCAGCTTTAAGTGCGCAAGACAAGAACTGATCATGACAACTTCGTAGCCTTTGTTACGCGTAAGGAAAAAACGTATCATATTTTAGACACAGAGTGTAGATTCTATTCTTATTTAATGTCAGATGCCATCGCCTATTTTAAAGATCGGGAGAAATTGAGCGAGATTTAGCCCTTTCGCTGTAGAAAAATAAGTAAAAAATTACCTAGACCAGTACCTGTAAATATGGAGAAATAAAGAAATAGAAGTATATTTATCGCGATTAAACCATTATCGATAGCGCTAACACTAACAACGCGGTGATAAAATACAGGTTGAACAGGTTTTGATCATTTTAGTTTGTATCACATGAACGCGTCACATGACTAATCTACATGCACTCAATCAGATTGCAGTAAGACACAATATGGGTGAAAAAACTGTGCATATCGATAAGCGTAAAAAGAGAGCTAGAAGAAAACCCGAGACTAGATCATAAAATTGAAAATACTGTACTATTCTCGATACAAGTCTTGCTTATCCATATACTCTATGACGGCATCAGGTACTAAATATCGGATGGATAAGTTACGCTTCCAAGCTCTACGAATTTCGGTTGAAGATATCTCGTTACCAATCCATTCTTTCACGACGTTGATGTTTGTCTGTGGCAGTATACAAAGGAAAAATTTTCCATGCAGAAATGTTGAAAAATGGCTTTCACACACACAGAAAACACCGGGACTAATATAACATACCATGTGTCTGAAAAGATGGTCACACAAGTGAATGGCTTTGAATGGATCGCAACCATGTCTGGAGATGGCTACTATTCCATGTTCTTTGGAGATGTACTCAATCTACAAAAGAGATGTTTATAGAAGTTATTCTTTGTTTTAATGGAGTGCTTTTCACAATTTCTGGCCAAGTAAAATGTCAGCTTACATCTTCCGGCTTCCAAATGCCTGGAACGTTAAAAGTGTCTAGGACATCCGCTCCACATAGTAGCTTTAAGGTCACTGGAGACGAATTTGGGGCTAGTTCATTTGGCATCCATGATTCTTTGGTGGTGGCTGATCCATCAAGGAAGTTGTTGATGCATTGCTTAAACAATCAGTACAAAATTTATGCTATAGGCTATAGCAATACTGACTTGAGAGATACATTATCCTTGCTAGACGAAGTCAAAGTTTTCCTCCTTTTTTTATCCAATAACCCACCTGATGATACTCAAGAACTTGGCGAGTACGAGACCACCTGTCATTCATTTCAGATTCCCATGAGGATATTTTCACCCAAGTGTTCC
>VRMD01002865.1:0-12180 GCA_009872375.1 Sminthurides bifidus | reverse complement strand
CATAGCCATACTAAATACGTTTATCTTGTCAATAATACAATCTTTAGCATGTAGTTTCCACGCCATATGGTACATGGCTTGCTTACGGAAGCAGAGAGACTGAAGACTGAGAGAGTTTCAGACTGATCAAGATTATGGGGGGAAGTTCAATCCGTAAAAGAGAGGGAAGTGAACAAAAGTTGCGGAGGGGGAGAAAGTTTCCTTTCACTCTGCATTCCTTGTGTCAATAGATAAGACATAGGGAATATGAAGTAGGAAGCTGTGAATTAATTTTTGGATTTGGGATTACATGGACTGGTGATGGTCAAACGTCTCTATATTTGAATTTCAAAATGGTTGTGGATTTAAAAGATGGGCATTTAGCACCTGAAAAATCAAAGTTAAGCCTGGCTACAGGTATGGCTCAAGGTATCAGGTCAGTTTGAGGATCCGTGATGCAATTCGAGACTGAGTTACGTAAAGCAATTGGAAGACGGTAAATCAATGCTGTGATTGAATTCACGAGGGATGAAACTGAGGGAAACTTTGAAAGCGTAAAATGGAAAATCATCTTCATCGATGACCTCGTATCATTAACACAGTGGTATCGGTGTCTTCTCCTTTTCTCGGCTTCAGTGTGACTTAATTCCAGGGACGTACCTTCCTGTCAAGGGCCGATTGGGTCCGTGATTAATGAAGTGATGATTGTTCAGCAGTTATTTTAATTTTCAGATCGTCTTTTACATGTGATGTGATTTTCACGGCGAAGTGTTCCAAGTACCAATGCAAAGAAATCCAATGGATTTCTGGCTATAGGCTCACCTTGGGCAAATTAATCGCAATTAAGTAGGAGGCCTATGTTTCCTTCATTAAACTTGATGTGATTAGGAATTAGGAGCTGTGTTATGTCACCTAGGATTTTTGCTTACTTGATTTTCAGCAAGCTGCTGTCTTGAAGGTGTTTGAATTCCCCGAGCCAGATCAGAAGAAATCCACCCCCTCCCACTTGCACCCTCCCCCCTCTTCCTTTCAAAGCTCCGTAATCATCATACCATCCTTCGATTTCCGATCTTTGCGGCTCACATCAACTTGTCTTTGACTGCTCAAGTGAAAAAACCAAGACATGATGTTGTTTCAAACAAGGCTTTTGGTTTTCCATGCTGGTTTATACACTCCTTGCTCTCATGCCTTAGCCCGACTTAGTTGCTCCGGCTACGACTAGCTGGTCCACTTCACGTCAAAAGCTTGTTATTGAAGGGTTCGAGTCTGGGTGCCAGCAGGCGGCTCTTTTATAACATGACTCGGTATGGCTGAGATGGCCGAGAGCGCGATGCTTTCGGATAAATTCATCGCCGATGCATTGTACTCATTTGGACAGATTTGATGTTCATCTTGTCGATTGTAACAGTAACGTTCTCTCATTATTACCTTTTTTTCTTGCTCGCTTCTTCTGTATGCTTTGCACAGGATAATAATGCCCTCATCTGTCTGCGTAAATGTCTTGTTCAGGTCTTGATGTGCCCCAGTCAACTCTTGTACTCCCCTCCCTCTTTCTGTCTTGGTTGGTCGTCTCTCACTGCGTTTTCTCTCAAACTTAAACAAGTGATTCCTTCTCCTCGAAGTATCCTTCCTTTTTGGCTTTTCTTCACTTTACGATAACCCGCAAGGAGATACGAGCTCTCGTTTTGAATACGGCACGGTGATCATCATCAAAGGATGAGCTACTACCGCGTATAATTTTTCGGCTCTTCAACCCGTCCACCGCAGTCTTGTAGCAACAACCTATTGAGGAAAATAGGATGAAAACAATGTGGCTTTTTTAAACAAGCTTTTCTTTAAGGATCCTCATCCTTCTCCTTCAGCGTTCCTTTTCATGAATCAAGGGGTACCCTGCGGCACGTTGCCGCGTGGTCTAAATATATTTCACGGCTTTGTGTCTTACGACAATAAGTCGTAACGTCTTGCGCTCCTCCTTTTGTTCTTTGCCTTAGCATCTTTTCTCATGATCTACTTACTGGCTTGGTGATTCATGCCAATGTTTTTTTATCCTTGTTGCTATATAGGATTTTAAGCGTTTCGATATTTATGTTTTGACTCAATCCTTTCATGCCGCAATCCTTCCGAAACCTGGAAAAGTTTCAATCCAGGGTACCTTCAATATCGATCATGGCAAACAACTTCCAGAAGAAATGTACACTTTTATTGCTTTTTAGCTAAAAACGTAGCCAAAAATGAATCCCAATTCTAATTTCAAAAGGACTCATCCAATTTCATACACTGGAGCTTTAATATCTTGCCTTACATCAACAGTTATGCACCAAGGTCATAGAAATTCATGCTTTGGGTTTCATGCACATGAACTGTATTATATTAACGACAATTGAGGCAAGGTTATGAAGAAATCGCCCTTCTAAGCAAATTAGTCAATTTTCGGTGCCATGCCAACACCAAGGCTGACATTCGGCGGACACCTACCCGTTGATAAGCTCCATGCCATGCATCGCCCATTGTACAGGATTGAAGCTTACGGTAATTATCAAGTTATTGGTTGCTTTTCACACCATTTATAACGCACCTCCTTTTCCTCTGATGATCCTTCCTGTGAGCAGAGTGCTTTTTCTGTCACTGAAAACAGCAGTGGGTCTGTTGTTTTGAATGGCGTTCAACAGCCCTTCCTTGTAATTACATTAGCGTGGGGATGATGCGAAGGATAATACACTGACGCAAAGAGAGAGAGAGCATGAGGAATATTAGCGTATAATGACCGCATTATTATTAAAAGATAACGTGGGCACAATCATCTCCTTATCCGCATCTCTCTTTGGTTCATGGTCCTGCCTTATAGAATCTGTGGTTATTTGTCGGATATTATGCTGAAATCAAAAGTCAAAGCGAAGAATATCTCTCTCTTACCATTTCTTTTGGCCTGTCTTCAGCCTGATGAAGACATCCAGCAGGTTCGAGCCATTGAATTGTGCCGGGTGGTGGTGTGAAGAAGAGAAATAGCTCCGATTCCTGGTGTGAGATTTGGTAGATGCTCAAGCCTGAACTTGAGCTCAAGTCCAGCTGGCTTATCATCCTCATTGAGAATGAGCAAAGTAGATTCGGGGGTTGATTAATTATAAAATTGACACGATGAGTGGCGCATAATATGGCGAAGGAAAAAAACCAGTCAAAGGATTGTCAATGCCCTCGGAGTGAGAGAGAGAGACTGAAAATATGTGGGGAGAGGCAACGTTACGTGGTATCAAGTTTTACCGACTCGATGGTTTGAAACTTACAAGCTTGTGAGCTTATCCTTACTGAAAGGGTTTCGAAAAATTGTTCACAGTTAACATGAACTCGAATGCTGGTTAAAATCACCTAATGCCAATGCATGTGCGACTGTTCTGCAAGCAACGGTTATTTCCTTAGGTCGAAATCCATGATTCCAAAAGATTCAGTTAATCCAGCTTTTATATCCGTTTGCAATTATCAAATCCCAGGTTTGAATTGAAAACGCAACCTGATTACTTTCAATAACGTAGTGTTTCTTGAAATAATCCTTCCTGTCACAAGATTGATGGTAGCTAACTCCAAGAATTTTGGCAATCCCAGATCATTCTCGAGGATGCCAAGATCCGCAAAGCCTCAAAAGCAGAAAGATGAGATCCGAGACAAGATGCATAATCGCCTCATCCCTCCGTCATCGGTGACTTACCTCTGCCTACCCGCAGTGTTTGGAATGGGAAAGGAGTAAATTCCAATAGGAGAGATGAGGACCAGTGTAAAAAGGCCAGTTCAGTCATTCAACCAAAGAATCATCTCAATTCATTTAAATCATCGGAGGGTGGAACGGGCCTAATGAAAATTGCATAATCATTTACAGATCATCATTTTCGCTTCGAGCTTCGCTGCCCCTGAAATCCTGCCGGGCTCTCAGCTCTCAGTACTCACTGACTGACGATTCAGAACCGAAATCCTGCTAATACAAAATAACCGACTGCAAAAGGCATGCAATGCATAGAATGAACAGGGAGTATTGTACGAAGTTTTCCTCAGTTCAAAATAGCTTTAATACAAGTCGTACATTATGCATTGACTAGCCAGGATCTCCTTCCACGTCATAATGATAGCGGATCCGTCACTCAATCGTTTATTCAATCTGATTTACAGTGAATGAAAATAATAGCACTCTATTATAGTAACAAGCCCGGAGGCTTTGATACTGGCCAATGTGCATCCTTTAGGAGACATACCAGACTTTTAAGTACAGATTTGTAAATAAGAATGTGCCCAATAGTCCGATCTACATTACCGGTTTCAGATTCACCAGGTAGTCAGCTTGCCTTACTTACGAGCTATTTGTCTTGGGAGATTAATTGCCTACCTGTACGCCAAGAAGTGTTTCTCTGCTCCTCCACCATTTCTTCTTCCTTCCGTTACCGTCCCTGAGCTCCGGCCTGAAACTTTTATGAGCAAGCTTACATGATTACAATTTAATAAGCTTTAAAGAAGAGGGTAGCTGACGCAGCTACATTATCACTGTCAGTTACTATATTAGGCTGTTATTCATCTTCCATGTTATGATTATGATTACGAGAGGTGTGATAAAATAGATTAACCTTGAGGCAGGAGCGGTGTATTTTCAATCACGATACGTTTTACTTGAGATGAGAATCACCGGGTTGTGCTCATTCAAGTAGGTGTAAGAAACAACACATTTGCTCATCCTTCTCTCTTGTCTTTCTCTCCCTACCTGTCAGTCACCGAAGTCTGATGGAATCATGTAATGATAATGGGCTGAGGCGAGCTCTAAAGCACTGAGGCATTAAAGCAGACATGCAATGAAGTCTATTTAAAGCTCATGAACTCATCTCCTGATGAGCACTTAAGGTGAGTCAAGTTAAAGAAGTAGTGCCTTGGAGCTACTATGCTTTGACTACCAGCTACCATGGCATCGAAGGAAGGTGTAATAACAAGGTATTTTTCACCCTGTCTCTATCATTAAGTTGTCCATTTCCTCCGTATCCCATGGCCTCTGACTGGAGGCTATGCCTGCTCTGGTGTTGGGTACGGAACAACTGAACTGTATGCCACATCCGACATGGTCATATTGAAAGATTAATTCAAAATCGCTCTGGTGATAATACCTGCTCTCCTCTTTACCGCTTATTAACACCACCACCCTTTTGTCTATTACACGTTTACAATAGACTTTTTATTACGTTAATGTGTGTGCGTCACTCACACACAGGATAAAATATGTATCCTGCATCCGTTTCTTATTTGTTGGTTCTGAATCTCTGATAATGGTGGCAACGTCGGCTCGCCAAGCACCCTTCACAATGCCAAATGAGGTGCCATGTCGAGTTGGTAATTTACCTGGGGCCTTGTAAGGCCATGCGGGTAATAACTCACTGTTTGTTTGGAGCTTTGGACACAGGTAGGCGTAATCATCTGCTGTGGGTTAATGATCCGTGGTAGGGACGGTATGGCTTTGTTCCAGGGCTGAAGGGATGAAGACTAGGTTTTAATCGGGGCGTAATCAAGCTTATTAGCTCTAAAAGGAAGTACAAGCGTGCCTTGAACCTTATGCAGGTATTTGCGGATTTGAGTGACTGGAAGTTGGCCCTTACGGTGGTGAAATTAACTTGAACCGAATTCGCTGGATGGAGAACAAACTTTGCTTGTCACGCATTCTGAAGCCTGGATTACTTGGATTGGCCCCGCCCACACGAAAGTAAGAGGTGTGTGAGGCGGAGGTGGTATTCCTGAAACTGAAATTTTATCTGTGGAAGAAAAGAAATGGAATAATACGAGGCATGTCAGAAATAAAAAAAGGCGTCAATCTAGCAAAGTTGCCTGGTCTAATGCTCTTTGTTCTTATGAATTACGTCGTCGGTAGTGATTACACTTTCATCTCGCTTCAGTTTTTGTTACAATGGCATCACTTAAAATCATTACACTTGGTTTTGTTTCTTTGAGGTGGAAATCAGCTACTGAAATGTCTGCAGTTTCCCACTTACCCCTTCCCACTGGCTACTGTCTTTCGTATGGAAGTGACGGTTCACTTTTACTGATTACTGATGCTTAGCACAGCCCACTGCCAAGATGCCAACGGAACTTTGAGGAGTTATGAAATGAGATGAATTTGATCCAAATGCATGAACAAATACAGGAACAAAATGCCTGAACATAATCAGTACTGGAGGTAGAAAACAAAGACGTGGAATTGTTACGGGCTGAATATACACTTGGACAAAATCCGAGTTTTGCTACTTGGACTTCCATGTCTTGGTTACCTAAAGCACTTCTGACTTGACTTGTAATGTAGGAGGGGTTTGAAGAACTGTTCTTACCTATGGCGATGGAAGATGGAAAAGGGGTAAAAAATTCTTATCTAGTACATCAATCCAGGTGTGTCAATTCAACTCATCTTCTATCATTTCCAGCTTTCAGAGAGCGCAGTGTTTTAAGCACCAGTAATAATTTTCACATTATTACATGATTCGTGCGTATGTTTGATTCTTACATCTAAGCTAGACAAGAGTAACAATTCTTCACGCTCTCCATCGTACCAGGGCTTTGTATTGGTCAGTAGCATGCACGTCATGCGTTTCTGGAAGTCAACATATGCATTTCATGGCGGTAGCTTCCTATTTTGAAGCTATGATTCCACCTTGTTAGATTTGTAGCACTAGGTGACGTGATGGATGACGACTTAATTACAGAATGTAATAGGGACACATGATGATTCTAGCACTTTAGCCATGGTATCCACTAGTAACTCGAGTCGGTAAAACGGTTTTGAATTTGGCATCTTCAATTTTTAAGGCATTACATGTTAACTGATGTGTTGAAACAAACGGAGTGAGTGACTCAATCACGTTCAAAGTTACCAAATGGCGAGAAGATGATTACTTCACTTCACACTACTGCTGCTGCTGCTGTTGTGGACGGCGGAAGAGATTCTCTCAACAGGTAATAAATGCGAAGACAAGCCTATTGGCCATGAAGGAGAATGATCTGTACGTGATGATGATCATCAGCGCTTGCCTCTGTTTCATCTGTCGGAAAGTGAGTGATAAATAATCTTATTGCATGAGCTCGGCAAGTAAATTGTAACAGGCAGGCAGGAAGGGTTTTTATTTCTTTTACAGTCCGTAGTATGCTGTATGATGCTTGTGGGACGTTTTTTACTGAGGTGCAATGCCTTGCATTCTTTAATGAATTGCTATCAGAATGTGTTCGCCAGGTATGTATAAAGAAATTCGTGTGCTTT
Organism: Sminthurides bifidus; assembly: GCA_009872375.1. Taxonomy (NCBI): domain Eukaryota; kingdom Metazoa; phylum Arthropoda; class Collembola; order Symphypleona; family Sminthurididae; genus Sminthurides; species Sminthurides bifidus. Next base: position 4,937 of record VRMD01002865.1, on the reverse strand, counting down.
CTTATCATGTATCTTTACAAAAGGAGCGAAGGCAGGCTAAAGTTCCGGCAAAAATGATGAAAGAGCCTTGGAAATATACCTGGTATTCATGTTTCATGATTTCTTCCAAAAATATAAAAATATTAGCATCATTAACTAGTCGAGGTGCAATTAAAGTTGAAGAGGTAGGTGCGGTCAATTCCAAATCAAAGTCAAGAATAATGAACAGGCCAAATACAGTAGTAGTAGGAGCAGGTTACAGTATATTAACTTGTGATATACTTCAGTCCAGATCCATTTGCACGATCTTGTGGCCAATAAGGATCTGCATACAGGCATGTGAGAACCGAAACAAAAGAGAAAGACAGACGAGGAAATCACACTGTGGAAAAAACAGAGACAAGATCATGATTGTTTCATGCTCAGGTGTAAAATACCTGTAAAATGGATCACTCAACACAAGACCGTGTTCACTACTGCTGTCTTAATTACATGCTCGGCGTGAACATTTCTTACGGCGTCCGCTCACATGGCGTCATCATTAGTCATGTCTCATCAAATGTGAAGCAGGGAAAAAAATTTCAACTTTGGTACACACGGCATGATCATTGATCATTTGATCATGCAGGCTTTGCACAGGATGGTGTTCAGCAACAATGGCAAAAAAAGTTGATGAAGACCAGCCAAGTGGGCGAAGGTTTTGGTAGTCACTATGTAGTACGAGAATCTTAAAGGTTTCGTTGGTAGTATTAAGGTAAGAATGAAGGCGTGAGTCAAAAGTCTCAGAGTAGTTAACCAGTAGAATCTGGTGAAAATCCCTCTCTGTAATTAGATTCAGATCACTAATGCAGATTCATAATGCAAAGGGTAAGCTGTACGAATAAAATGGCCGTTCCTGCATAGCCTTTCGTACAAGTCGGTAGGCAAATCCAACTGCCCATCAATTTTTGCAACCAAAACTGCAGAAAATGACACAAAGCGTTTTCTCCTACGGGGACTTTCCACCCTGCAAATAGAAAAAGGATGGTTGTCAGCCAAGGTTTTCCTGTCCCCAACCTCCAGACTGCCATCAAAGATCGATTCTTCCTCTATTTACACAACACAGTCATTTCATCAAGTGTCGAATGTCAGGCAAGACAATGGAAGGCGACACTCCAGTTGATACACAATGTAGGCAAATAGGCTGTCCAGAACGAGAACCAGGACAGAAATTGTGGCCAAAGCCTATGCTTCCTGAGAAAAACAAATCAAAATGGTGAGCCGCCATACAGGCCTATAATGGTAATATGCTTTCTCATCTTGCATTGCGTGTGTTTTACTGGGTAAACGTTTTGGTAATTTAGGCACCTACGTCGCCTATCTGCATAAAGCCGTGGTTCCCCAGCTTGAATTCTGTGTACTTTGTGCTTGTTTTTCTTCGCATAAGAAAAAAGCTCAAATTCTAGTTAGTATTCATTTGAAGCTCACAAATTGTTACCCTGGCTCATCCCACTTGACTTAAAGACAAAACTCAAGTGGGGAACTCGGCAGGTTTCCGTTTCCTAGTAAAAGTTGACGATAGGTTTTCAAAAATACACGATGGAAGAGCCGAACTAATGTGTTTTCACGTCTCCGTGTCAGTACTTTCAGAGGTGCCGTCTCTCGTCTTGTTTCAAGTAAATGCTCGAGCTTTAGCTTGAATCCTGCTGATTTTCTCGTCCTCCACCATGTTATGAACCGAGGTAGGGCAATTCCTGTTGTTGAAGTAACAAACGCCAAAGTGTAAGGTAAGAAGTAAGAGTTTTCGTAGTACCACTTCTTGTAACTGATAAAAATCAATGCACCGACAAACACCATTTGGTGGACCGAACCAGGTTCAATTTGCTGGAGGAGGGAGAACAAGACGTAGACGTCACACGGCCTTATTGGCGACACCAAGTCCTTAGCCGGTCTTTGCGGTTGTTATTGCCGAAGGTGACCAGAGGTGTTAAACATTGTCGTTCAAGTTTAGCTTGAGTCGAGCCTCATGACGTATGACATGACACTGAAATTAAAGCAAGCCGTCAACCACATGCACCTACTGTTTTCTTTACCCCCGACTAGGGCAGTGAGCTTTGCCTCGAATCTCTGATTGTGGATAGGCGTTTAGAGAACCCACTAGTCTAACATGTAAGCTAGATGAACGGGGGAAAGAGTCTCTGGAACAGATGCAAAGTTTCACAGAATCCGAGTAAGAATAACAGTCTCCGAACCAGATTCAAAAATCTGATGAACCGATAACGGTAACTGAAGATCCTGTGGTTGATTCGTAGTTGATTTTCGTTCAAGTAAAAGACTACGAAGCATGACCATGTTTTGAGTGGGGAAGATGGGATGAATTGGTGTTCTGGAAAGAGTAAATTATAAAATTCTATGAAAGAGCCAACGCAAGGCAATGCATAAGGGTGTCTCGTTTCTTGTTTTCAATGAAAATTTTTCCTCCCGTCTAAAGTTGCCATTTAAGTAGTCGTGACGCCAGAAGCCAAACATGGTGTCAAAACTGTGGCTGGGATTGTGACAAGCCTGGGCTGGGTACGACAAGAACCTTATGGAGACGCAAAGAGCGCGAGTTTGCTTGTCATCATCCTGCTTTTGGTTTCGGTTGACCGAGCACAACATTGAGGAGAGAGGGAAGGAGGAATAATACACGCTAGCATAACATGACAAAGGAAAGAGTTCATGTCAGTTGACAAGGTGATTGTAATGAATCGATTGTTTTTCTTCCTGCGTGATCATGAGGTAGCTGTGTTGACATGTGCTTGTGACAGCTTCCAAGCCTGGTTACAAAAGAACTCGTGTTGACTGCGTGAAACGCCAAGGTGTGAAACAATTAGCGGGGATTAACACAGGCTGGGGGCATAACATACCAGCATAACAGCAGTAGGCTCTAATGATTTTCACGCCATTAGGCAATTCACCACGGGCTACCTCCCTCTCGTATTTTATAGCCTGTGCCTGCTCCGGGTAAACTTAAAAATGACCTTTTTTCATAGCCTCTTAACTGTTTGGTCTTCGTTGTAATGGAGGTTAGACGTTAGGGCGGATACGTCAAGGATATTGCATGCAAGGTTGCCATGGAAACGTGGCTGCAAAACCCTGAAGGCGGCACATCACCGAGCGGGACATTCATCTGATTGGTATTTCATCAGTCAAAATTTCTGTCTAGTTAAGTTAGGTAATTTAGTTAAGCAAGTTTTAATTTTAAGTCTGTAATCAGAAAAATTAAAAAAAAATTAGTTAGAGGGAAACAAAACTAGATTACAAACAAACGTCAGCTTGTAAAATTGGGACAGTTAGCGCCAATTTGCTGATTAGGTACGGGGGTGACAAGCAGGAAAAAAGAACTGGGCTAATCCCGTTCAAATCGTCTCAGGTTTTGTGCTAAGAATAGGTGAAATAGGCTTTTAGAAAAAAATCGGTATTCCTTGTCCAAAATGCCCGGAAACAAACTGAGGCTTGCTCAGCAACAATACGTGTCATACGACAGCAGAGCTTTTGTCTGCGCAAACGCATTTTAATTCAGAGGAGGTACGTCAAGGTGGTCAGCGCAACATTTATGAATCAGTTAATTGCTTAATGGATAAATGGCCCAGATTTGCCAATGACGGCAAAGACATTATCATTGAAATTTTACATGATCCCATGCTTTTGTAGTGCCGAGCTCTGCTGAACATTTACACCCGGGTAGACGCAATCGGCAAGGTTGACAGACTGAGGTTTAGGGACATTCTCCACACCACGCTAAATATCACGGATGACATCATGCTAGATTTGATATTTCACGCCTTTGATCGAAATAACGACGGGATCGTAAGTTTGAACATGAGGTTGTGAGAGTGACGTTATGTGTTTTTTTATAACTCTCGCATAAAGTTTCTCTCCGCTAATTACAGGTAGATCAGCACGAATGGGTCCACGGCCTCTCTGCCATGATCCGCGGAACGCCTGAAGAACTGATAGAATTCGCCTACTACGTATACGACATGAACGGGGATCGGTCACTTGCTCGTGAGGAATTGCATCACTGCCTGAAAGGCTGCCTCATGCCCGGCTACGGCGTCGACAATGACGAAATCGACGAGTGTGAGCGCGACATAGTGGAAATTTGCCTCAAGAAACTTGACATGGACCACGATGGTCAAATCACATACCCAGATTTTCAAAAGGCGGTCCGGCAAGACCCTCTCATGATAATGGGCTGTGGGCCCTGCCTCCCTAGTCCGAATGACATGGCTGCATTTTTAGCAGTGATTACGGAAAACTACAGGGACTACTCCCCAGTCTGGGGACCGTTCTGGGAAGAACCGAATAATAAGAAAAAGAGAATGTCTCGAATGTTCTCCAGTGTCATGTCTTCCAGGTCCCGGTCCCAGAGTAAAGCCAAGTTATCTAATTTAAAAAACTCTTTAAATGCTACGAATACACTAACAGAAACCAAATCAAGGATCTTCAGATCATCAGGCGCGTCGACAGAATCCAAGGGGAAGTCGATATCGTAGCGAATGTGTACTTTATAGTGGTTTTATTATTGCGAAATTTTGCGAAAGTAAAAATGGCAAATGTGATTCCTGTGTTGTTTGTATTTCTTCAGCTTGCTGGTAACGGTTCCTCGGTGCGTTGCCCCCCTCTCCTGCATGTGCATCCATTTTACTCATTACATTTGGTTCTGTTCACTTTGTGCCTAGCCCATTTCAAATGCTAGTACCAGAACTTGCTCATACAAAGGGTTTGGTAACTCTCAAAAACTGCAACTGCAAGTAGCACAAATCCCTGGAGCCAAAATGCCCAATCCGTGGGAACAGAGTCGATCCCTAGCGGCACTCGGTGAAAGCTCCGGATGGAACGGTAGGGGGTTGGTAGAGGAAACAGATTATCTCCGCCTCATTGTTATAGAAGCACATGCCCTGGAGATGAGTCGGCTATCCAATCCTCGAAGTGAA
>VRMD01002864.1:0-12182 GCA_009872375.1 Sminthurides bifidus | reverse complement strand
ATTCCTAAATCAGAGGCATATTTTTCTTCCTTTCAAACCGTTTCTTCTCAGCAGGTGACTTAAATTCAATCCAGCGTAATCAAATCCGGCTCCTATGGCAACCCATTTTATTTCCAAACTCGGAATGCCTGTCTCCCCTGTCGGTATGACGACACTAGAAGTTTCCATTGAATGAATCAATTGATGCATATTCGTAATTTCATCGCACCATCGACATCCACCTGGACACAAGTCCAAAATCCCATGTAAACCTACGCACTGAGACCCAGTCTCCGTCCTCCGTGTCTTCCGTATAATACGCTATGACAAGATCAAGCCATCACTAACAGCTATTCAAATCTTCAATCCCTGTCAATAGAATAGATCCAATCAAGTTGTGTAAACGGAGCAGCCCGAACCATAACGCACCTGGGAGAATTCATCCTCCCACTCCCATCTGCAGTGCGCAACCACCCCCATCTTCACTTTCCAGACCGGTAAAATAAAAAACCAGTCACCAAGCAACCATCATTCAGCAATAAAAGCTAGCTAGGGAAGGGTAATTTTCATTGATGATGGGACACTGGCAGGGAATCGGCGACAATTCCCCATGCTCAATCCACACACCTAGCATCTCAAACAAAACCCAGGCCGAATACCCAAACTCAATCTGGTCCTAGTTGACGTCCCACACATTGAGTTCTTCTCAATGAAATGCAAGACGGAATGATAAGACTGTCAATGGCGCATTTCCCTCAGCCTGTCACTACCGGCCGCTGCCACACGTTCACCGGCCTGTCCCAGTCAAACAGCCGGCCAGGATCGAGCAACGAGGACAAAATCACATAGTAAAAGTTTACGAGACAATTTTCAAGTTACCGACCCATTACAAATGAATTCACTTCCTCCATCCTTTGATCGCACAGGTTTCGGCATCAACTACGCCTCTGCTTCCCAGCTCGTAAAAAATAATCTTCCTTCTCTCACTCTCATTCAGTCTTCTACACAGCTCAACGACTCAACGCCTCTAAAGCTCAACAAGATTGAGCTAAGCCAACGACGCAATCATGCTATGACAATGCTCGCAACCTCTTTCGTAAACCAAACATCTCACCTGCTTGTAGCCCGAGCATTTCAAGTGTCGCAAAAAATCCTCCAAACGACTGTCACGAACCGAAGGCACTGCATTTTCATCCCCGTCCTCCACTGCCGTTATCAACGATGGCGACGAAGTACTTCCTATTTGTTTGCTTATCATTCTTGGCTCCATGTTAAACTGATGGAGTTGAGACCACTTTGAATTTCATATACGATAAAGCGGTTACACAGCCGCCTTCAGTTCTTCACTTCCCTGTCTTCGGACCAAAGCGTAATGGCAAACGGCAAACTATTAAAGGCACCAGGAGTAAATACCACACACGATCCTTTAAGTACACAAACCCATGACGATTATCACGCGCGAATGTATAAGTAAGTTAGGTCCTACACCTCACGTCACTCCGATCGTTTGTTCAATTCCGCAGGGCACCATTTTAAAAAATTGATTCATTCAATCATCATCATAACGATCATGATGCAACCTCTCTTCCAAGCTGTCCAACGGTCGGGACGCACTTAAGTCAACATAAATATTCAGTATTCATTTCATTTCCACGTCCCCTCTTCTTCGACAATTCAACATCGATTTTGCATAATGCTCTTAATCAATTTTAATCCTCTTGAACCATGTGCTCGTCTGCTCGTGGTTCCAAGATCGACGTCGACGATTTCACCTTTTCTTGGCCGCGGGCTCCTTCATTGATATTGCATTAACGTGGAGCGGTATTGAGAAAAATCACAGGTGCGATTACGAGATGACAAACACACGCATTGCACACGTGGCTTGCTCAATGTACTCGTTCCGAGCATGAAAGGAGCCAGTTCTCAGTAAATAGCGATTGTGACTCTCGAATCTTTGATCCCAAGTGATAAGATTTTAACGGTTTTAAAATCTGCACACTGAAATCCTCATTACTGTTATCACATCAGCTCTTGGCCACACACCGCTACCGGGCTGATAGTCAAGTAGTCTGGACTGACCACAGAAATCAATAAATCGCCTAGCAGCACTGCAATACTTGCTAAAACTAGCTACAGTTACAGCACTTTGAAGCTTACTAAAACAAATTCACCATGTGACTGTTTCAATTCCGTGCATAAACTTTCCTCTACCTAAACACTGTAGACCGACTTCTCTTAAAGTAAACATGGACTGGCATTGAAACTCCTAAGACGGAACTTTGTCTGACGCAATTACAATCCTCACTTCTCTTGTTGCATTTTTTACCCTCTCCACTCACATTACACAAATCAGGGTTAAAAATGTATGCTCCAGAGCCAGCCTCCCGGTTTAAATTTCCATTACGTTGCACTTCCAGTCGTTACACTAGCTGAGCATCCAGAATAGCAGAAGGAGTACATAGCAGTCGCGCAGTTTCACCACCGAACCAAAGGGCATGAACATAAAAAACGTAGAGCACAAGCCTTTTTCCCTACAAGCGGAAGGAACTTAATGCATTTTATTATCCATGCTGCAGAAAAGTAGCTACGTTTCACATTCTTCTCGTAGAAACGAAAACATTCCCATCTGCAAAAGGGAAATGTCTTAGGAACTCAAGCTCCGACTGTGGACACAACATACGAAGGAGGGAGGAACTGCAACCGTCGTCGGCACATGGTGTCAACAGAAGCACACATAAACGCATTAAGTTGGGGCCTCAAAAAAGTGACGGAAAACGTGTTCTGAATTCCACCCCGGTAATCAGTTCCGATCTGCCGAATTTTAACAACCCTGTCTAACGTTAATAATTCCACCACGCCACCGAAGTCAACTACTGCACTTTTTTCTCCACGACAAATTCTCCGTCACTTAGCTACTACGCATTGTTTGTCTTGCACAATTCACTACATCCTCACTTCCTTTACAGTCGCAATGCTTACTTTCATCTGAATACAATGTCACCGAGATGCTAAATCCTCTTAGGCCGTTCACACACTCATGTGATGAGCACGTTTGAGGAAACCCAAAATGCACTTGAGTCTTGTAATTCACTTTCACATAGAGACGGAACGGCGTCTATTACGACTTAGAATCGCGTGGATTTTGGCCAGCTTTTGGAACTTATCCTCTACTTCACATTCAACAAGTCTCACTTCCTTTACAGTCGCAATGCTTACTTTTATCTGAATAAAATGTCACCGAGATGCTAAATCCTCTTAGGCCGTTCACACACTCATGTGAAGAGCACGTTTGAGGAAACCGAAAATGCACTTGAGTCTTGTAATTCACTTTCACATAGAGACGGAACGGCGTCTATTACGACTTAGAATCGCGTGGATTTTGGCCAGCTTTCGTAACTTATCCTCTACTTCACATTCAACAAGTGTTTCTGGTCCAACTTCCTGCAGTCTGAGAGGCTGAACTTGGATGCAAGTTATTACGATGCTCACGTTCTCTCCTGCACTAGCAAGTGTTCACTTTCGTTGCCAGATCCCACGGCTTGTGTTAGTATCTGGAGATCTTCATTGCTCAGATCCCCTCCCTCGGCAAGGACTGTTTATTGTCAAAGCGGTGTGGAATTTCGCCAATACTTTGAGCATTCCATGCAGATGAATTATGGAAACCTTGCCCACATTCTCAGTCAGTCAAGGACTGCAGTGATGAAACTTGATTGTTGTTCTTGCTCGACCCTGGCCTCGAACTCGAGTTCGAGTGCACATTTGCTCAATGCTCTTAAATCACTTCTTTTGTCACCTAAAGGAGAATTGATGTTGCATCAAAGTCGATGCTTCGAGATGAGATGACACAGGACAAACACATTTCAGTCATCCTTCGAATTGCAACGTTGCGACAGTTGGCAGTCAAAGATCACAGGCATAAGTGCATAGTCGGAATTGGACAGGATATTTGCTTAAGAATCTGCAATCTCGTCTGAATATACTGCATTGCAGTTTCATAGGTCCAAAGCCCTGGTGTCACCACAACACATTTCTGTCTCAGTCTGACTGATCGTAACCATTGGGCAATCACATTCGATTTCAACAACACAAATATTCAATGCTCAGTACAGTCTTCCATACCAGAAAGAACAAACAGTCAGCATCAAACGATTAGACTCGGTGACTCTCTCAGATCATCGAAGTTCATTGGGCTCAAAGTGCACAATTTATGTCTTCCTTCTCCTTTGCATCCTTAATTGATGAAACGTTTCAGCATTCAAAACTTCCTATTGCCTGCAATAACCCGATTGCATTCCTTAATCCCTCGGTTACAACAACTTCAAACGTTGTGGTGTGAGCTCCGTTCTTCAACACTTATTCCACTACTTTCAATCGGCAAAACTGAACGAGTCTTTTTGAGTAAGTCGAAGCAGTCCTCTTGTCAATAAAAACCAGGAAGAACACAGATTTTTGCCTTTAGAAACCGCAAAAAACCAACCCATAATCGTTTCCTCGCTTTACAACAAGATAAGGATCACCAAGATCCGCACAATTCAACACCCGGGCTCGAAATCCCAACGTGTTATCACTAATCACTGCTCTGCTTTTCCATCCGCAGTTGCACATACGACCAACCACATTTAAATTCACATAAAATTTAAATTGTCTCTGCAAACAATTTAATCTACACTAAAACTGCGATTAAGACATGTGTTGCGAGTGTTGAGGAGGAAATTTATTAAAATGTGAGACGATCATATCACTTGATGTGAACCACACCATCGAAAAAACTTAAGAGCCGGAACAAAAACTGGAGGGAAACCAGGCAAGCACAGTTATTAAAAACATTATGCAGCCCAAAGAACTAAAGCGAACTGAGCCTCTCAGACTGAATGAATTCAACAACACACTTCATTTCATCCCAGTTCCTTCAAACCCGCAATGCAATGCTCCACCCCTGTAGCAATTTAGCAGACATGCCGGGGAATACTAACTGAGGCTTTTCTTAAATGTCGTACAGTTTATGAACCAGGACTTTCTTCCGCAATCCTTCCTTGACTCTTCACGCACTCCTCCACAATGTAACCAAGGCATGTAATGACACCGAGACCATCTCACCGACCACCATCTACATCAACCACTGATTCAACAAGCGATGAGCATTCTAGTAATAAATGAGGCTTTGAAAACTTAAACGTCTTAAAACCGTCCTGGTCGTGTCCCCGCTATGCCCAAACCAAAAGGAAGACAAGGCGAAGAAAAAATCCACCGTATAATAACTTCCCTGTTCTCATATTCCAAGGAATCCCCTCATTTTCAACGACTTTCGGGGCCACGTTTGTCTTGTCCTCAGTCTTATCTTCTACACACTTTTTCCAACAAAGTTTTACCCCATATCCTCACACTGTCGCAGTTCCTCATACAAAACGCTATACTTCACTGCACATCACCACAATGCATACCCTTCTTTCATCCAATCCACAGTATCTTCAGGACGGATAACGCTTTTAGGTCGGGGGATCGCGGTAATCTAAATTTAGAGATTTTCAGAACAAGAAGCGGGCGTTCTCATCTACTACTTTTTTCACATTTCGTACTTAACTTTCCTCTTACCCGCAGTATTATATTATATGTGTGGAACCGAATCTGTTAGCTCATGTAGCCATCCTATCTGCCCTCCAATTCATCTTATGCTTCCATTCCGACCTTCGTCTTCCGTGTATTTATTACTGGTAGCTCAACGGCCAGCTATAGCGTATCTCATCTCGTCTCCAAAGTCTTAGATTTTCTAGTCGACCGTCTATCCAAACTGAAGATAACAACAGCATAAACTTGTCTCTTGTCTTCTTCATAATTCCGTGGATGCACGCCCTCAGCCATAGCACTAGTGCATTAATCCAGTAAGTGTTCCGATTCCCATGCCCAACTCTTTGGAGAATCATCACTGACGAAAAATTTCGAGTTCTTTCTCCAACTGAGTGAATTGAAAAAAAATCAAAGAAGAGGCGGACGAAGAAAAAACTGTTTACTCACGACTTAATACCGTCTTTAATCTTGACAAAGTGGGAGTTTAGAACGAGCCAGGAAAATATACATGATCTACTACTACTCAAATTTACTGCATATCTACAACTCTACCCCACTCTTTCCGTGTCTTTACCCACGCTTGTGAAAAACCTCAAGCCGGAAGGATCGATACTAATCGCGCAATAAATTTTGTACTACTTTACTACCCCAGCCACAGGATTTTACTCAGCCTCATTCAATCCCATGGTGTTGTACGCTTTCTGCATCATCTGCATTCGGCATCGTTTAACCGCAATCTGCATTGCTATTCAATTTAAAAATCGTTGAGGTACATGTCATTACACGTTCACATTGAATTGTGCCATGTTTCAAGATGCACTGAATTTAAAAAGTCACTGGGGTAAAAGTATAAGCTTTGCTGAATGGCTCTGAGGAGCTGTCGGTTGATGTTTCCGTCTTCCTTGATGCTCTCCATTCAATCCAATTTCAATACCTTCATTCCAAACCGTCACGGCTGCAGGACTTGCATCCCATAAATATTGCTTAAATAAGCCATCTTTCACTTGCTTCGAACACGGTATCGTCATATCGGATCGGATCGCATCACGCCCTTCACGTAAAATCCGCTCAACTTCCTGCCTCCCTTCCTTCCTTCATCCTCCTTTTCCTTCCTCCTATGCCTTGTTGCCTTTCTTTCTCGTTATCAGCTTAACACTAATTTATTGACACGATTACACAAATTTCCTCGAGTTGAGAAGCTGCAACGTTCGAAAATCAAGTCCAATGCTAAATAGCCTTGGCCTAGATTATTCCAAGGGATAATCCAGACAATCTCTCAGTAGATATTCCCTTCTGCTTCCACCCCCCCCCCTGCATCTCATCTCGTTTACTTGATCTTCGACGAGGAGTATAAATCTCCGAAATTGATTCAAACCACCCGGCCGTAAACAAAGTCAACTTCGCTCTCAAGCCACATTTTAAGGCTGCAAACCATGAGATCTCAAGGATTTCCATTGCAAACAAGCCAGCCAATACACTAGTCCCTGAGAATCATCAAAACAATCTCTCCAAGCTTCATCAATTGCTGGGTACACGTTCCGTGTTTACATCCGGCATCCAGACAAGGATATAGCAGTCGCTTACATTATTCATCCTTTGCATTTAACCGCCAATCCCGGTTCATCAACTGCTTCCCTGCCTTCTTCACCTTACTCAAATAGTACTTATCACGGGCACAAAAAGGCTTCATTATACCGGCTTAGGGTTCACGTTTGAGTGCTCCGTGCCTAAACAGTGCTTGGGATGCAAATGTTCCGGGTCGTAAATATTTAATTCTGTTAGTGAAACATGCGGAGCGATTTGCATAAACACTCAAACTAGGTTAAGGGAAACAAATTGTACGGAGTAGATAACCTGAAAATGCTGACTTGTTTGCAATGGAAATCCTTGAGATAACCTGAGAATTATTTCCCATCAGAGTCACTCGGTCGTCTCCTCCGAGTGTTCCTAAGCCTTACTTTAGTTGTCTGAACCGCAGTAAAGCAAAAACTTCATACAGTCCCATTCCTATACTTCGGCCTGAGGCATTTGTGCGAAAAGGCATCTCAGTTTCGAGCTCTTTGACTTTGATCTGTGTTATTTGCTTCATCCTTGTCGCAAAATTACTCGTACTTACATGCAGTAACTCTCAAAGACGATAACGATATGGGAATGGAGCTCAATCGTCAATCTAAGTTGATTCTTTATTTTCCTTGTTCAACGATGTTCAACAGCTTTCTTGATCTTATGGTCTCGTATTTCATGAATCTTGCCAAAATAATCAGATTCGAAGAGTCATCCTCCGCAGTCGATAACGTATTACCTTACCCATAACTGAATTATAATAACCAGTAGCTCACATAGGTTATTGCAGCACATGTAATCTTTTTCTATTGATTCTACAAAATTAACTTCGACTAAAGGGATTATCTGTACCTGGAGTCGGAGACCTGAGTTTAAGTCAGCAATAACTTACAATCTGAAGGTAATGCTAAAACACTTCTGAGAAGCTGACATCCTATATTTCCGCCAAGACACATCGTAACGTAGTGCACAGCTATAAGAATAAGAAGCACTTGGTGAGCACTCTCCAAGTTCACTACACAGCATAATTTGCAAATGCAAAGTTTGCAACTTTTCGTCTCGCAAATTGCGAAAGCGTGGGTAGAATCCGACAGACGAGTTGACGTTCGTTATCGTCATACCTAAATGCAATGTTTGCAACTTTTCGTCTCGCAAATTGCGAAAGCGTGGGTAGAATCCGACAGACGAGTTGACGTTCGTTATCGTCATACCGGATGCAAAAATAATATGCGTGCCAATTCCACGAAACAGATTCTCCTGAAGCGGAGAGGGATGCAGACATAAGTATTTTTTTCACTACGGTAATATTTGCATCGTTTTTGCATCTTTGCAAATCCAATTACTGGGATGATTGTATCCGATTTATGCCTGTGGTGTCGTATTGCACATGATGGGAGGACCGGGTATTACCGGGTATTAACAGCAGCTACCATGAGGAGGGGGGTTATTAGCTGTGCCGCTTGGGATTAAGGTATGCAAGCATTTTCAACTTGCTGCTAGCATCAAGTTATTTCCTAATTACTCGAGGATCCTGCACCTAATAAGAGCGCCTAGGAAAAAACGTGTCTTCAAGTTATTTTAGACATTGCGGAGCCCCCACAACAGTTTCAGTAGCACGTGAGTAACTGAGTTGTCTGGCTTTCAGCCTAAGCCAATCGGCCTTCTGCCTTGATATTTGAACGGGACATTGCCTTTTTCTGTTATCAATTACATTGCACTTAATTTTAACTCCGGTAACAGCTTTCCACAAACCGCTTGAGACCATCAATAACGTGAACCAAACCCAGAACTTTTACCCTTACAGTACTCACACGCAAATCTGTTCCCCACGCAGTAATTTTAATTTTCATATGTTTTTGGTCCTTTCAGCCGCCGGAGAGAAAGATGCAACATGGTAATTTTCACCCGTTTTTTTCTACAGGAAACAACCAACGCTGAGGAACTTCTACAGGGGTAGCAGCAATCAGCAACCTCGGAACAAATGATCATTTCCTGGCAAATGTTCCTTGTCGTCACCTAATAATTTTAACATTCGGGTGAGAACATGAAAGGAAAGGCATGGACGGGTTTTCATCTGTGGTTCTCACACATTTCTCACAGAATCCTTCGTACTGTACCATTCAACAGCTCGTTCAAGACTCAAAGATGGCCACGGCTCTTGAGGCAAAATTTCCCATCATGCCGCCAAACTGTGGCTACACCTACTCGTTCCGTCATGCAACCAGAGCCAGTATACCACCCAGACCACCAAATAATTCCAACTACAACTCCCAGTACAAGTTTTTGTTCAAGAAACTTCTTTCAACGCCATCCGTAAACAGTATCGTGGTTGTTGGCCGCTATCACGAGAAAATAATGAATTTAAGATTGCACCAATTTGCTCTTTCTCTTTAAACCTTATAAGCTGGCGTTCCCAGCTGAACAGATGATGGAGGGGATGAAACTGCCTCACTGAGATCTCAAGCGGTGCCACATAGGGCAGCCACACAGCGGAGACAAAGCACATTTCCAAAATTAAGGCCGGAAATCCAAGTTACCTCACATCGGTGACGTGGGTGAACACCAGTCGTGATTGATTGAACGTGACTTAAACAACTTTATCTGGTCTTTCATCTTGAACGTTAGTACAAACATATGACCGAACTGCTTTAGTTTCCAACCATAGTTTCCAACATTTGCTATCTACTGAAAAAATTTAGCTTCGTGCAGTCAATGGAATGCCCTGAAGAGAGCACCGTCTTTGCACTGATTCTTATATGCTTCTGCTCAATAAGTTTAGGCTTGGCACCATTGGCACGAGTCAAGGAACGTGAACTTGTGTGGGCTGACCGTGTCGTCAATTTTCTTCCAATGCCAACAATAATTTATCCCACAGGTATCAGTGTCAGGTTACGCTGTCTTAATCCTACGACTGTACGATTCTCTTGCAAATGTTCTCGTTCACAGTTGACAAAATTGGGTAAAACCAATTCCAGTTCAGCAAATATTATGGCTCAACAAGCTTTGCATTACGAATACATTGGTAGAAAGGCAGCTTGACATGATTTTCCTTCCCATAAATTCCATCTTGGAGTGGGAAAGAGCAAGCTCAACCGATTACGTAAAGTCCCGAGAAATGCCCATACCGTTACGCTGATTGTTTTCGTGCCAATTATTTTGCAAATTTTATTGCTGAAAGATTGCCAGATGACAGAGATATTTTTAATAATTTCGACGTAATTCATGTTCCCTCATTATGCATGGGTGCTACCTAACATGCTTGATCGAGTAAGAGTCAACCTACAGATGCATGGTCAGAATCCAAGTATTGAGGTACTCGTTACTACCGTAACAAAATTCTTAAAAGAAGCTAAAAAACAACATGTTTTGGCAACTCAGTCAGGCACAACCACCTTTCTTAAAGCACATCGCAAGTACTTAAACACAACATCTCAAATGCTCGAAACTTCCTACATGTCTCAATCCCACTAGAATTTCCATTCCGCGGTTAAATCTTAACTGACCTTAGTATGATCATAATACTTTGGGGTCATGCGAATGGAATGCTGAATTGTGGCCAATAAATCTGCATATGCTGCTGGAGTAGCAGAAAATCTTTTCTTTACCATGGCCTTTCATGCAGAAGTACCTCTGACCAAAGCTACTTCAGTGTCACGTACCACCCTCTGACATGACACGGTTGGTTGCACCACCACCAGGGAGCATCAAGCACCGAAAAACCGGTCTACAACGGGCGTTGAAACAGTGCCACTTTTTTAATTGCGATTGCAAAATATAAAGTGATGTTACACAATGTTAGTCCTGTTTTTGCAGCTAGTATGTAACAAGCGCTGGAATGACATGATCTCGCCCAATACTACCTTTGAATTATTGCAAACATTACTTCTCACTCCCCAAAAACTCGTCCGCTTCAGCTTCATTGCACATAAATTTTGTCTCACCAGGAGTTGCAAGTTTGCACTTGTACCATCGGTTATGTTTTCGCCACGCCAAAAACTCTTATGCTTTTAATAATACTCTTTGCCTTGATTTGATCAACGGAATGCATATTGATAACCTGTCTAGTACTCGGCCCAAGCCGTGTACTGCCAGCATGAGCTCTTGTGCAACCCATCATTAAAATTCCATCAAGGTCCTGGGACCAGCCCGGAATGTGACATCCGTTCAGAATCTTATTCCTAGTTTCATTCAAAACGTACGTAAGGATTATCTCAGGTGTCAGGACTAACCAATTAATTGCACGTCATATTGCACGCTACCCAAAGCACACCTACTGTAAGCACGTCTCGTAAACCTTGATTAGAGTACATACATGAGGTTGAAACCTGTGAGTTGAGTGAATACAGTCCGCTGGATCAGCAATTTACATGCCGGTAATATAATACATGGAGAATCAAAAGCAATTCACCCTGCCTGCCGACCGTTGAAATTGCTGCTGACAGGGCGGGTAGGTGCACCCAACTTTGTACAAGATGTGCAAACAATTGGGAGGTTCCTCCACCAGCCAAATTCTTATTAGCACCGGTCATCATCACTGTTCGTTATCGCTAATTAAATGCTTGCATAATTTTCCGGTTTTGACCCTGGGAAGCACTAGAACAAGCTACCTTGTTGGTTCCTTTCAGTTTACACAACAGAGCTCTTTGCCATCGTCAAGCACGAACTGAATCCCATCCTTCAATTACGTTTCTTAACTTGACCTCTTATACGGTTTTGCTATTGACTTTGCACCGTGACTAGTGGTAAGAAGTTGCTTTTATCATGACATTTTAGAGTCTGGAACCAGGGTACTGGTTGCTTATCGTGTTTGAATTTGTTGAACTCAGTGCTTTCAATGCTGAAGTTAAGGAATTGGCAACCAAGTGTTTTCAAACATGTTCATACTTCCAATACATTGTTGACGACAACTGAGCAAGCCTGCTACCTACTGAAAGCCAAGGCAAGCAAGACCGACAGGTTTTCTGCCATTCGCCAGAGATTAATTTTGCTTTCAGGCAAACATAATGAAGATGACAATCTGATGTATTTATCCTCAGGCCAAATAGCACAGCTGGCTCTATTGCTGGAATCCTAGT
>VRMD01002863.1:0-12185 GCA_009872375.1 Sminthurides bifidus | reverse complement strand
CATCGTCGTGGTATGACTAAACCATCAAGTAAAATTCAAAACCCTAATTTGGCTTAAGCAGGACATAATTTACGAGCTTTTAAACATCTAATTCAGTTATTGAACCGTTCGTATTTTACATTTCGAGCTGGCAGTTTCTCTCCTATTAGCGATTCTTACTCTCAGTCCGTTTTTTACCCGCTCGTGGCACAGACCTTTAAATGCACATTGTGTCTTGTGACACTCACCAGGAAAGTTTATGGCTACACAAATTCTTGTAGCGATTTGTGAGAGGATGCGTTACGAAGGAAAGTAGGAGTTTTTCTCATCAATTTTCCTTTGGTTTTCTCACTTTTCAGTATTTATCTCGTGTAAGTTACGACCTCTTGATATCACTTTTAGACTTTATATCGGTAGCAGTTTTTTGTAATTTTTTGAAAGTTTGTTGAGCTCACGGTCGGGCTTGCTTTCACCAGGTATTTAATGATATGCTCGTTTCCACCTTAGGCTGGGAATGAACGGCCTCACCTGTGCTGTGGAGAATCCCGGATCCATATATCTTCACTTTCATTTAACAGCATGAGATGAAACGGTGAAAAAATACCGAGATTGTCATTAAAAAACGAAGACTGTCTGGAACAGAAGTGGTGGCGGATGCGGCCATTGCTCACATCTCAAATAAACCTTGAATGCGTAGAGAGGCAGATAAGGCGCCGCTTTCACTCCTTCCTCTCCAGCTCGTAACTTTTCAAGTTGAGAATCGTCTGGAATGGAAAAATAAGATCATGTGGCTGCGTGAATTCTGAGGTGACAACTTAGCAGCTGTTCCATGTCCATCACCTACCCGCTTAACACGCATCTTCACTTTCCCCGGCCTTCCGTTGTTTGGAATGCGTCACCCTAAAATGCTTTACGTTTCCATGCATACACTTTCACAGCCAACCCGGCAAACTTACATACTGTGCCATCATGACTTGGGTAATGCATAGCCTGAGAAGAACGAGGTCCTGTTCCTGCTAAAGTGCAGGGCAATGTCTCTGGACAAAGAACAGATCTTTAAGTAGCATTTCTGCATTTTATATCACGGATTTAAATATGGAACGCTGCCGGTTCTAGTATCAGCTTTACCCAAGCATTTTTGCTACTCATGATTTCGCCATGATCTCGTCCGTATCCATAGCAACGGCATGTAACTGATCCGTAGATGTAAGTGTGTCATGTAAAGGTATGATGTCATCGATGATGAAACTACTACAGTTGATTGGACCTGTATCCGTAAGGCTGACATTTTACAGAAAAAACCCAGTCTTGTGAACTGACCGCTAATGTGAGATTTGGGATGACAGAAAAGAGTTAATTAATTGTGACCTACCTCCACCGTGAGGAACGCCGGGTATGTGTCTTTTACAGCTTATCTTCTCTTTTTTTTTGAACATTTAAAAAGTCCAGAGCAAAAGATGCCAACTGAAATCCAAGGTTATGGAATCGAGGGAATTTGCAACACGAAAAAGTTCTGGTTTCCGTCTAAATTCAAAAGCTTCTGTTCTATTTCCTTTTCTAGAAGCTATTAATTTTGACGCCGACCTAAGACAAGGTTGTGTCACTTAAGAAGGTTTCTTCCATCTTAAAATGCATGCACTCACAAGTACTGTCTACGGCTCGGCAGAAAAGGTAATGGAGCTTGCTATTACTTTCAGTGGTTCAGACGGGAATGTAACGGGTATCCCTTTTGACAAAAACCTTTTTCAAAGAGAACCCTTGGACTGGAATCACCCCTGGATCGAAAACCGACACTGGGTCTTAATACTAAACCTCTCAAATACTCGGACACATGTTCAGGAGGTACGACATGGAAAGCTTTTCGAAAGATTTCACCCGTTCGCCATTCGGTAAACTACGTACTTGATCTGGAGTTCGTTTAAGTGAAAAGTGTATCCAGCAAGTAATTATCTTCTTGTTTTACAGTAGCGAAAAAGACATGTTTACATGAAAATGTGATTCGGGCTGGCTTTTACGGTTATTGGTAATTTCATGTTCCACTAATTTCCCTGTTCCGGTACACACTGATTTTTACAGACGGGTCAAGTCCGCTGTTGAACCGTGACAAAAAACAGAGGCGGAGACGTCATCCTGTCACCTTTAAAGTAGTCGTTGTGCTTGTAATGACAATAATACATAAATTTTCCGCCCGTTTCAGCTAACATTTATGGTAAACTCATATACTTAGCTCGCTAGCGCTCCTGTTTGACGTAACGGCTCCTCAATACCGTTCCCCGTAAATACAAGCTGTTAAAAGTTTGAGCCTGAGAGCTTAATGCTGCAGTGATTCTGTCGCCATGCTTTATCCCATTTCCAATCATGTTCGACACACTTGAGCTTTTTGTATCTCTATTAGGGATGCTCCGTAATGCATCTGAATGAGGCAATTACGAGCATTAAACTCACATGCTAACAAGCATTAAGTCGGCAACAACATACGGTTGCGGGCGGAGGCATTGGTCTTGGACTCGACCTCATCTTCTGCTTTGGAGGCTGGCTAACTGATTGAGTGAGAAAAGGAGATGACACGAGATGGAGAATGAATTGAAGAATGCGGAGTAATTGCCACGTCAAGGAAATGCTCTGAAGCCATGTCACAAGAATGCAGAATTGTGTGCGTGCGCAAATCCGTTGTTGAGTGGTCAATAAAGCAATTGAAGGCATCCGAATGTGACAGCAGTTGTGTGGATACATTGCGAGTTGGCAAAGCCAAGGATTCGCCCCGTGCTCCCTTCTTGAAAAGCGTAAATTTAGTTAATATATTTAAATATAATGTTTACAAATAGTAGGTGAATAGTTTGTAAATCAACAAAGTCTGTTGTGAAAAGGAGGCATCTTTATGAAGATCATTACATACTCTCCGTACCCATAATATTGTCTCAGTGTTCAAAAACTTTTAAACAAACCACTTTTGACGGAATGAAAACAATCATGCCTACCCCTTGATCCGTTACGAGAAACAAGGACTCATTTCACCCCATCCCTACGTCCTAACTCGGGAGTTCATTCTTCGCCCGGCGTGTTAGCCTCACCCCTTAACGCGATACTGTTCAATGATCGTTTCCACCGCCATGACCATTGGTCCTCACGTGTCGGCTAAAGCCTTAAGTCTGGCTGCACAAGTCATGCATAGTGAGCATTAGAGATTTTATTGATCTGAAATAGACAAATTAACAGTACTTAATTGCTGGAAGAGGACTCATACCGATGTTTGGAAAACCAAGAAACTCCTTGCTCTTTACTAATCGATAATCACTGCATAAAGCAGTGCAATGATCCCAAGATTTCCGTTTATGCCCAAAGACGTATCACTTGCCGAAGAGCAAACAAGACATTTTTACAACCTCCATTTACAACAAAATCTTTTAAGACTTACCGCAACTCTAAGTGCAAGTGACACGTTTGATTTATTGTCTCCATCTACGCGATTCATAGCTGACACATTTCCCCTTGTTTTCTTTTCTCGAAATTTACACCAACGAAAGTCAGGAGCTAGTGCTTTGTTGTCTGAATTACTTTGTCAGTTTTTTACGCAGTTTTCTAGCATATTTCTTCACACCGTCTAAAAAGGAATACATGTAGCGTGGTTGATATGGAAATGAACACTAATTACATGCATGACCTGAAACTGCGATGCTTGAAGGCTGAAACTGGACTATGTCCCGGATGATAGCCAATGGTGCACTTTTCCGATTCTACGGGACCTTGTATTTTGCAATCCTACTCATGTCAGGTAGCTCAACCAAAAGGCTTTAGGATGATGACCTCTTAAATGGGTGACATAAAATAAAGCGGGCGCATCAACGCAGAGAAGTTTTCTAGTATCACATCATTACGAACTTTTTTATTTCCCAAAAAATTACAATCCATGCAAACATACCGTCATACGCAACATCTGCTGATGCTGAAGGGGGCACAGAACATTTTATTTAAGTGAAAGTGAGACCTTTGCATGCCAAATTATTTCTACAGTCATCAGTTTCTTTAAGGGTACATTGAGACTTTTTTTAGGGATCTTATTACAATTCCTGAACTTGGTATCCTGATTTCTCATTCTGTCATTTGAGGTTCAAACTACGCACCTGCTTAATCATTACATTCACTTCCGTCATTTCGCCGTACTCTACGCATCAAATATTGCGTCCTCCTCAAATCTCATGCTCAATACTGCCTTTTCCTCTGTCTGTAAACAGGTTTTGGGAAAAGTAAAAATCCACTTGGAAAAATTTCGCATTTCTTCCCTCCTTTCTTTGTTGAGGTTATGACTAGATCATATTTGAATTTACAGAACAAAATAACCATACGAAAATTGCACTAATAAGCTAACCGCTCTGATTGACACAACATTATCTTTAACTGCCTGGCGTTTCTTCAGTTAGAACCTTTGATGATAGAACACCAACCCTTGATTTTAGGCAAGAGTCCTGCTGAAAAATTTTCATGATGGCCAATTCTAGGATAAATGGCAGCGAATCCAAGTACCCTAGTCCAAGCTGGTAGTTTTCAAAATTCTGCGTATGCGGTTTTCAAAAACCTTGGCTGTTAGCCACATGCTGCCATGGCGTTACAAGCTTAACCTGCTTTTTATTTACAACCGGGTGAAGCAAAATTTCCGTCTTTTAATCTACTTTCCTCTTCTTCACAGACTCAGAAGCATGAAGGCAGGGTCTGCTTTTTGGGCTGAAATCAAACCTGGGATTGTACACGCCCATAGTCTTCCTTATCAAAAGCACTATGAGATCCAATATTAAGCTCCCCCTCTTCCTCCCAGCGGGAACCTCCCTGATATTGAACGAGTCATTGGTCCTGCGTGTCTCGGTCTCTTTGCGTGCTGGGTTAATCGTACCTGTGGGAATAAAATTATTTTGTCGGTAAGATTTCGAATTAAATGAACCGTTACCACCGTAATTTGATGAGTTTCCATGGTTAAGGTCGATATTATCAATGCAAACATGAGTTGAAGCAGCAAGATGGTTTCAAAATATATAGAACTAAAAGGGTTAATGTAAAATGACAGGCTACTTACAATTTTGATTCTGTTGGCCAATAATTGTGATAATGCTGGATAGCTGGAGGTTGGCACGGAGGAGGATGGTAGCCCGCACTAGAAGCAGACCCGNGGTTGGCACGGAGGAGGATGGTAGCCCGCACTAGAAGCAGACCCGGCTAAGGTTCCTCCTAGCTGGTTGTACGAGTTCACAGATGAGATCTGAGCAGACGAGGGAAACGGGTTTTGCACCTGCCAAGAAGATCACATTTGAATAAATCCAATATGAGCGTAAGTCAGCTTCAATCCCAGAAGGAAGCAAGGCGGTGACGTGGACCAAATACTTTCTCCTAGAACTTGGTGAAAGTCCGCATACAACCCGTGATGGTGCAAGTGTGGGTGAACTGCATTATGTAACCTAAAATAGCAAGATTCAGTAGCGCTTACCTGACAGGTGATTTGGGAATAGGCATGATAGTCCTTGACTTGGGAGAGGACTACGTGCATTGTACTGAAACTGAGCGGCGGAACTTGGCATGGCAAGTGCTCCCCATGCGGACGACCTGTTTCAAACAACATGATCCGGTCTCATGCATCAGCCAGGCATTCGAATGGATTGAAAACAGTACCCTTACATTCATGATTGATCGGCTAATAATTTGAGCAACTCACGGATTCGGCGACGGCAATCCTCGAAACACGGGGCCTGGGTAACTCGGCGGTCCAATGAAATTCCCCGGCACCCGCATCGATCAAGGAATTGTAGTGGTCAGTAATGTATGATTTTTGATACGGGGTCATCCTACATTGCCTTGTTTTCATTCTTTTCCTTCTCCGGTAATTACCATTTTCGAACATTTCTCCACAATCGGGCGCTTAAAATCAAGAATTATAGATTCCATGAATTCACAACCTCATAGCGCTATCTTCCCCGCGTCAATTAATCATTTCTCCTCAACCCGCAATGAAAAAGGCTCTCAAATCCATAAAAACTCAAGTTTTTTCAGCCCTTACCTATTGTCCAATAGTTGCCTTTCCTCTCGCCCCCACCTTCCCTTGGTACTTTCACAAAACATTCGTTCAAACTAAGATTGTGCCGGATGCTATTTTGCCATCCTTTCTTATTACCGTTCTCAAAGTAGGGGAATTTGTGCGTAATGTAGTTGTAGATCTCACTCAGTGTAGCTCTCTCGTTCGGACTTTCCTTGATCGCCATGGTAATGAGGGCAACGTAAGAATAGGGTGGTTTTGAATTCGGATCTTCGGTCTTGTCACTGGTCTTACTACTATTGTTACTACTGTTATTGTTGTGGTTGCCACTTGGCCCGGTTCGTAGTTGCATTGCTACCACTACTCACACTGTCCGAGTTATTGGCTGCACTGCTACTGTTGTTATTGGCGCTGGACTGAATATGTGCACTGGTCAAAGTACCACCACTGCTGCTACCACGTGATCCTACACAGTTGTTCGAAACACTGAGGCTATGACTGCCAGGAAGGTGTGATCTGGTGATTGGAAAGTGCGGAGGTAGAAATCCTGGAGGACTTTTCCAAAAACAGACTCGAAACACTGTGGGCGGAAGGAGGACTGATGGAATTGTTGTTATCGGAGTCGGTATGAGCGTGATTCGCGGTCATGGCCATGGAGACGATGTCCAGCGGCCCTTTGTCAATCTCTACGGTGCCGCCGTTCTTGAGCGCTGTGACTCCGTAAGCGTACACGGTTTTCATGCTGCCTCCTATGGTCACAACTTCCGTACAAGTGCCATTACTTCCAAGAACTGAACTGCTCACGTCCGAGCTGATAGAAGATGAAGTGACGGAGGAGGAAGAAACTGAAGAGGACGACGACGACGTTGATGAAGGTGTAGTCACAACTGGGAGTGAAAAACCTGGGGTGGCAGGAGGTGGAGGCAGGGAATTACCAGGAGGAGGATTCAATCCCTGCAACGAGCAAGAGCCCGGGCCCGGTTGGTTCTCACAGTTTTCATCCACCAAACCCATTGCGACGCTCATCTCTAGATCCACTGCAGAACGGGATTTTGCATTACCGCACTCAAATTCCCTCTTGGCTAAATCCTCCACTCCTCTTTCACCTTCATCCGCTTCTCTGCCGTCGTCAACAACTTCACCCCGTAAATCCAAGGTCACAGCCGTCTCCAAATCTAATTCCTGGTCCTCCCCTGTTTATTTCAAATCATCGTCAATCCTCAGCAATGTCAAAAGACAAGTGTCGCCAATGCTCACTAAAATTAAAACACTCCCCCCTGTCCTACATCTCAAAGCTGAGCACCGTCAGAGCAACATCTTCACAACATCAAAACTTACCCTCTTCACCTTCGGACTTTGCCGCTGGATTACCATCCACCATCACGTTGGTCATTGTCTCTGGCTGGCGATGAGATTCGTTTGACATCCCGTTGGAGAAAGTATTTCCGCCTTCCATGTGATGCAGGGCATACAAATAAGGTGAAGATAGCCTGAGTCTTGCGTGATGATAATCTCCATCCTCATTATGAATCTTGAGAAAAGGATGGTCAGTGAGGAACCCGTTGGACGAATTGCTCAAGTAGTGTCCGTTTGCGTACTGCACCAAGTTCTTTGTCCTCATGTTGCAGTGATTTCATAGAAGACAGGTAAGTTTTCAAGCAAAAATTCGATCGACCCTCGAACATGGCTAGGTGTTCTTCGGACTGGTCTTCGTTTTCGGAACCCGCACTACCCCGTCCACAAGTCGTGTTTGGGGGTTGCGAACCATGAAAAACAGATATGTCAGGTGCGCATGAACTCAGCCCCCTGTCCTCCGCGACTCCTCCCGTTTCAAAAGCGTTATAGCTCCCGTCGGTAGACACGGAGCCCCGATCAGTTTCTCCGCATAAAATTATTGTCGAATTATCATCCTTGTCGTTTTCGTCGCCGTTCGCAGCACAACTTCCGCTGTCTAATTTAAATTGTTCTGCAAATCCAGGAAGTCTCTGCACCACAAGGCCATTTCCATGGCTTTCACTTTGTTTGAGAAACAAACGCTCGGCCACGTCATGGTCATCAGCTCCATTTTGGCCAGGTGCACATTTCATCTGCAAATCCAATGATTAGGCAGGTCGTAGATCAAAGGCTTGTTGCTACTTTTCAAACGGCTGGTTTCAGCAAACGCTTGCAATCACAGTTCTCATTCTCAATACATTAAATAATGCTGCACGCCTTTTCCTTTAATCTTTCCTTGGCATGGTAACTAAATAATGTAATTGCTCAAATGGCAAAGAGTTGATTCACTTGAACAAGGGCCACAAACTTCTCAATTTCATGAACGTAATTTAGGCTTTACTTATTCGCTACGCCGTTAGTGATAACAAGATTTATCAATTCTTTCGCTGGATCCAAGTGCTAATGCAGACTTGTAAATGCTGCCAGTCACCCGCTTTGTTTTTCTCAGAAGAATCCTTTGTCTTTTGGCACCATCCCTCCTTTAAAACAAGCGTTGTGTTTCAGGCTAATTGGCGTCATCTCCGATACGAAACCAACTTAAGCCTTCAGAGCATTCAAACTCTTCTTTCCACCCTTCAACACAAGCTCTAGCAGCAAAAGAATGCAAACGAAAGAACCTCTCATGACTTATGCTCCAAGAATGGCTCTGTTCAAGGAATTCATGTGAATTGTGAATAATAGCGGTTCAAATTGCGAATAATTCTCACGTAATCGAATTGCAACAATGAGCTCTCGTTCAAATAGCCAGGATCCAGTGCAACTCATGGCGCGGTGGTGCGTCCTATCCATTCATCCCGCAGAAACTTAAGGCTGAATATTATTACAAGGCTGAGAAAACTCAATTTTTCTTTCCTCGAACGGCGTAACCTGAGCCGTTAGAGACTACTTGGCTGCACTGTGCATTAAAACTGAATTGGTTAGAGCACATATATAATACCACAATTTCCTTTGTTGAACGGGAAGAATGCTCTGGTTTGACTGTGTACACGTCGCTTTTACGTAACACGAGCGACAAGCGTCACCAGTGCTGTCAGCTCTGTCGGCTACTTTTCACTATCATTGGCAAATTCAATGGCAACTTACCTGTGAATTAATTCTGGAAACGTCAAAATTTGAATCTCTTTTCACCAATTGTCAAAGCTTTGTCGTAACCATAACTACGGTGATTACCTATACATTCCTTTGTAATCTTTGAGCAAATAAGAACAGAGATGCGACTGGGAGCTTTGCTAGGAAGATTTCCTATAGCATTGGGCATGCAACCTTGACAACACATTCGTGTCATTGCTCAGCAATGTCATTTATGCTAAATTTTTGCCGTGGTTGCACATGGCTACTTAATTACCCGACTTTTGCCGCTAGCATAATACCCATGAAGTATTTCTCCACAGATACGTGTGGATTTAATAGCCCATCACCGATTAAGTCAAGTATACTGCCGTCTGGAAATTACTCACTCAGCTGAATACTCACGTTTATAGGAACACAGTAAAAATACTTTTCTGACACGGTGGCATTCTTCTCCACCTTCGTGTTAAAGAACTTGCAAAATTTGCGCCAGCTGTGATCTCCATCCATACCTTCACCCTTCAATACCAGCCTTTGCTTCCACGTTGACCTAATGAACGCAGTTGATTTTTACGAGCGATGAATCTTAGCAATCTTAGCATTTTTTCCCACCTATCGCCTGACCAGGTAGTCAAAGCTCTACGTGCTTCCTAATTACAATTACCGTGCCATAGGTGCAAACGGGGATGATAGTGAAGATGCCGCTAGGCTTTCCGAAAAATTATCAAGGAGTCTTGCGCACATGTAAGAGAAATATTTCACTCCGTGCTGCAAACTTGACCATAATGGCGGTCTCAGCCCTCCTATTTTCAAAAATAAGGGTAACGAAGGGAGAATTATCGACGCGATAGGTATCTGCATAAATATTGTTACTTGAAAGTTTCAAAACAATTAGCCGAAAATGTAAATAACAAGCCTTGTAAACATTTGATCAACATGATCATCACCAACCGCAGGATAAACAGACGGTTTCACCTCTATCGAAATTCTAGAGACCGCATCACCATGGCTGAGTATTCAGCAAAGCCTGAGCGTCTGCTATTATTTTGCAAATCCTCGTCATGACAAGCATGTGTAACAGCTAAGCATCATTTAATATGTCGTTTTCTTTTCTAAAGCTGCACACGAGTAACAAACCCACCCACCCGCACACAACTCTCCTCCCTTCTTCGCATTCCACTTGATGTTCCGAAATGAGTTTATTTTAAGAGTCATAACAGCGCAATCGGAAGTCGAACATGGAGCTTGAATCATTTAAATGGCCATGATGACAAGGATGATTTGAAAGAGATGAGGAACGGGAAAAGTCCCGTCTGTAGTGCAGTACGAGCTAAGAACCGTTTGTAAATATAAACTAGCGCAGTGCAACGTGCGCATCATCCCTCCATCACAAACAGCTAGAACGGCGATAGCCCACACAAATTTTTAAACTGTTGCCAGAATTTAAACTCCTTCTTTGTCATGTTTCGTATAAATAAATTAATAACTTTGGTTCAAAACCTTTCTTGCAGCATTTTGCATCTCTGCTACTACCAGGCCCATGGGGAATTTCGACTAAACATTTCATGTAAATCAGCTCCTTGGGATCTTCTCAACATTTTTGTGAAGGAAAATTATGGTAGAGGAAAAAGTGTCCCAGAGCATCGGAGATGTTTCCACCATGTAGCAATTATGGAATCATTAATTCCTTAGACTTATCGACACGGAAATGCATTGCCAAGCAACCAGAGCCTTAAGGACCATTCGGAGGTGCTCCTTTGGTCGGACTTTGAGCAACTCATCTCACACTGCATATGTAAAGGGAAGGATTGAGCCTAAGGAAAACGTCAGGTTGTCGTCTCAAGTAACCGATTGACAGGAACATCTGACTTTTCCATTTGACAAGAGGAAAAATCCCCGAGGATTAAGCTGTCACTGAGAAAAGAGAAAATACCAGCCGGAGGAGGGAATGTCCTCCTTGGTTTCCTTTCCACCACTAACAGTGTTATGATTTTCAGCAGTTCAACTTCTATACCACGCTGCCATAGATCCCGTCTCCAGTCTGCAGATAATGGGAGAGCTCGTGAGGAGATTGAGTTTAAATTTTTCCTCCTCGATTAACAACGAGCTCCGAGAAAGCTGAACATGGTACAAGAAAAGCTAATGTTCCAACTGTCACGTAATTGGGAAACAATACGGAGTTTTTACAGCCTTAGCCCTCAAGGTAATAGGAGCAAAACGGGTGGATTAACCCGTGAAATCTGCCGAGAGGTTCCGTATGAGCAAAAGAACATTTCGTAAAACATGGCAAAAACATCGGGGAAATCCATGCGGGTCCACACATGATCCTCTTGTTGACAACAGAAACGACTTGGAAATCAACCCCGTGCCGTAGAGCCGAAGGAGAGATCAACTGTACTTAATGCAGCTCGAGCCGAGTGAGAGGAAAAGAAGAAGGGTGCCGAAAGGTACAATTGTACAAATTCGAAAGGGCAAAAGGGTAATGCGGAGAAAGCGATTGAATATCTTGTTTTCCGGATCTTTTTCCCTCGCAGATATAAAATAATGAGAGTAATCCGATACCTGTTGAGCTAGAAGGCGGATGATCTCGGTGTTGAAGGTGCATTGCGAGATGAGCAGATAAGCTTGTTATATCTTGGCTCCTGCCATGGAGATATTGGCGAGACGAGCTGGAATGAATGTTGTCACTAGTTTCATCTGGAAAAGAGGTCGGCGATTCCCGTGAAGTCATGGAATCCATCGAGTCGACTGCTTCCAGCTCCTAAAAAAGGCACAATTCAAGCTTTAATGATTCCACAGTTAGGGCTTAGAAAGCTAGGATTCTGTTCACTATTTCAGCGCCATCATCTCTCTCTTTTCAGATAACACTTTTCCTCACGAGCGAAGGGCTCTAAAAGTTGGAAGTCTTGAGGTGTTGCCGCCACTTGTCCCCATACAACAAAGCACATTCACAGCCATAAGGACATACTGTTGCAAAATCAAGTTTCTTAACTAGGTTCCATCACCGGTCTTATTAGTCATTCACTCTCAGTGGATACGCCAATGCCACCGCCACAAGCCCGTTATCAGTTGAACTTGTGTCAGTTGGGAAAAATAATAAAAAAAGTCATAACTTCTCCGCTTTTCC
>VRMD01002862.1:0-12187 GCA_009872375.1 Sminthurides bifidus | reverse complement strand
TAATGTTGGTCTTATCGATCTCCCTTTTACCGCACCTCATGCAGTTCTTCACCAACTGCAAATAACTAGAACTCTTCCAGTTTGTTATGAGTATTTCAGTTCCATAAGATTACAAGAACAATTAATAACAGTTAACAAGATACTACTAAGCTATCACTAGCAAGTACATATACCGGTTAAAAACTATGGCAGCAACAATTTGATAATCTCAGATTAATGATGACACACCGGCTAGGTGACGACTTATTACGACCTCGAGAATGCGTTAATAGCCTAGAAGTCTATGAATTACTCACGTATCCTAAGGAAAGAACGAAAAAGTCACTGTAGGCCCATTCTGGACATTAAGCAACGTCATATACGCTATATACCACTCGGAAACAAGTAAGCAGTTGCCTACTGGAACAGTGTAATAATTTACAACTCAATAGTATTTGAGAAAAGTAAACATTTCTACAATTTGTACAACGTCTTTTCATTAGGCATTCTTATCACCCCTAACATCAACAAAAACGCACAGGTCCTTCCTATTCGTAGCAGCTTCTTTGCCTCTATAATTTACATTACAACACCGGTTTCCTATACTGCTCGAAACTTTAAGGGCGCTTTGAGTTAATTGAGTTGCTCATGGGAAACGCTTACAAAATAATATCATAAGTTAACAATAAAGTACACGTGTACGTAATATCCTTTGGTGGTCGTCATGGTTTTAAAAACTCGCGTCCTCTCAGAGAAAATGAAGCCTAATCGTTGTTAATCTCGGGACTCCTCCTTGATTTCTGTCATGTGATCATCTTCAATACTATAGTTTTCGTCGTCATGGTGCGTCTTGAGATGAGCCCTGAGATTGCAAGCGAGAGCGAAGCGCTTCGGACAAACGTTGCAGGCATGTGGCTTATTACCTGTGAACAGAAAGCAAAACAGTTTCGTCAGCAATTTTAATTCTAAATACCAATTCATTCTTACACGCAGCAGCTATCAGAATACCAGATGGGATATGCTAAAACCCGAAAAGCAGCACCAGCCATTCGTCTCACAGTACCCCACACTGCCGATAATGACGCCAAAGATTCCATTTCATTCTCCTGAATTATGCAAATACCACCAATGTTGACCAAAACTTAACTAGTTTCAAGCTCGGTTAATGATAATAAGCATTCATTGTTGATGAAGCTCATCTCTTCTTCAAAATCCTTCTTTGGTATGCAGTTCTCACAATTGTCAGCTAGCTTAGTCATTACCTCGCAATTCACATACCCTTTCATCTATTATATGCAAATGTGCTGAAGATGCAGTTAATTTGACGCATTTGAGAAGTAGATGTGCATTAGGAATGTCTAAGATTTTGATTCCAAACGAGTTTTGAAAACTTGAAATTTACCAAAATTTTGGACCAAAAGCCTCAACTAGTTCAAATGGTGCAGTATACGATGCAAGTGCAGTGCAATCAGCTTAACTTTTTGCTCATTGCATTCGCATCACATCCATGGTCTGTGATTGAACAACCCGATTGCGATCTAAACATAAGTTCTCCATGCAGTGAATGGTAGGGATGGAGTCCATCTGTGAATTCGTGATCTGTTTATTATGATAATGACCTAGGATTAAAAAGTATCGGAACTGGTACTTCCTCCACATCCCCTTTAAGAAATGCATCGCATATACATGGACAAAAATGAGGCTGTCCTCGCTAGAATCCAATTTAGGAGCGTGTGCCTAATCAGCATTAGTGTGCTAACGGTTCCTAAAGCGATGGTAACCTGCTTGGAATGCAAGGCAAGAACAGAGTAAATCAAGGTGTGTTTAACTAGCAATCAGGAGACAAAGGGGTCCATTCCTCCAGTCTGTGCATAAGAACACGCGGATATGTTCAAGTACATTCAAGTCCAAATGCACTGTGCATTAAGTGCATTAATGCACAGTATGTGTTTTAACTATATGGTTAATCAACCGGTCAGAGCGCAAAGTAGGATAGCCATAATGTCAGATGGTGGCGGAATAGCTTGTGCCAGCAAACGTGTTAAGTTTGCCTATAAGTTTTTGTCCAGGTTGAGGTGAAACGTGGATCTATGCAACTTAATGCAATGCTGCAGTTGCTCTTTGGAAATAAAGAGGAAGAAACATTGCACTGATTATGTGGATTTACAATTGTTTGGGAAAATAAACAGAAGACGGAACTGGTTTTCTATGAATTTCAATGAACACTCGAAGAATGGAGTGCAATGACAATGGAATAATATTGCACCACCTCATGGGACGTGATATATGAGGTGAGTGTAAGAACTGGGAGCTGATGATAAACTCTGACTTTGCTTACGGCTACGGTTCATCTTTAAGTTCTTACTGGTAAAGAACTCCAGATCACAGAGTCAGACACAAGCCTCTCGGAATGAGAAGCAAGACACTTTATCAAGATCACTTGTAAGATTAGAGCAGAAGAAGATCCATTTACATTAACTGGTGCAATGCGCACAGGAATCCATGAACTTGAACAAGAAGCAATCGAGTTTTTCGCCTTGCCCTCGGCTACCTGACTGTAACACCTGTGTGATTTTCGCTAATGCTCCGTGTCGTTACCTGATTAACAGGAATGCGGGGATGGGAAAGGCTCGCAGGCTATTGGGGCTGTTTTTGGGCTCACAAACTCTAAACTGAATGAACAATGATGATCTTGACGTGCAAAAGATGCCTGCATCAGATAGAGTCTCGACCAGGACTCGAACATCTGTAGCATGCAACGCAAGGCTGAGTTACACAAATCTGCAATCCAAGTACATGAGTTCATCCTCTTACTTGGTGTACGACATAAGCGAAAACGTTTTCCAGGAATAAATTCAAGCTACTGTTAATTTCTTGCCTGAAACTGGAACATTTGCGATGGAATCGCAAAGGAGTCTCCTTTATGAGATAAGTAAATACAAACATGGAAAATCCGGGCTCGAAATTGAGGATTGGGAGACTTGCTTATAGAAGGGCGGTGGTGGCCACGGATTTCGAAAAACACATGAGCACTTGAACATAGCAAACGTTGTCAATACAATGTTGTTTTCTCTACCGTTTTCCAGGGAGGGTGAAGCAGCTCCTGTTTATGAAGCTGGGAAGAGAGAGTCATAAATTTAGTGAAGAAGATATATCACGGCGGAAGGAATGAACGGGAAAAAATGAATAAACGTTGATAGTTGGTCTTGGGCGAGGCACAAGTTTGATACTGCTCCAAGGAGCAATTAAATTTGGACCAAGAAGCAGACGTATGGCGTTTACGAAATTGCAGAGATGATGATGCACTGTGATTCCGTTGTTGTTGTTCTTCCTCCTGCTGCCATAAAGCCTGAAATGAGCTTCTGGTCGCTGACTAGAATTATTATGATGGGAAATATAAGTTGTTGGCCGCGAGGCGAACTGAACAATGAAGATGATTGTGCACGTGGTTGAATAACTTTTAGAGGAGGCACGAGTCTTTCCCCCCGTGAAACAGTTCCTGTCTGCCTTCTCCATACGAAGAAGATGATGAAAAACCACTCGCATCGTATTAATTAGCTCTACCTATTCATAATTCATATTGTTCAAAGATAAACAGGTAACGAAGTGAAGATCCACAACGCCCACCAAATCAGAGCAACGCTTCATCTCCTCTTTCTTTTAGGTATCACGGCCCGTCTGATGATCCTCTCTTGGTGAAATACCATAAGGAGGAGAAGAGTTAAATTCGTAACACTGGAAGGAGCAAGGAGATGTTTCACCTCATTGACTCTGCACTGCATCGAGTTATGGCCTGTCTGATGATCCTCTCTTGGTGAAATACCATAAGGAGGAGAAGAGTTAAATTCGTAACACTGGAAGGAGCAAGGAGATGTTTCACCTCATTGACTCTGCACTGCGTCGAGTCCACCTTCGTCTGTATTTCTGCACCCTGGTACAGCTCCAGGAAAGAACAGAACGAATCTCCAATCCTTCCGTTTCCCAGGTAAGAGGGAAAAAAACCCAGGTGTCTAAATGTGTTCTTCGTGTGTCTTGATACGATCCAGCTCGTTGTAATCGAGTAATCTGCGGTTGTTTTGCGTAATTTCTCTCCTCGTTCCTCCTCATCTGTTTCTTTCTGCGCCCTCGGCACCTGCTTATTCGTGGCTTGTTCCTCCTGCTTATGCAATCTACACCTTGTTTAAAATCAGGAACTGGTGCTGATACTGGTACTGCTACCAGGCGCAGGTGTGTGCAAGACCGCGAGGCGGTGTGAACTTTATAGCTCCTTAATAATACGAGTTCGGAAGCTGTTCATTTCCAAAGTCGTGAATATCCATCATGGGGGATGAGACAAGCAAACTGTACAATACTGATTGAGTCGGAAACATATGCCCCGGAGCCTCAATTGCGGAAACTGAGGTGCGAACAAATCACAAGCTTGAACAGCTACTAATCTATCCGCGAGCTGATTTGTGACATAGGAGAAGATGATAAGCGGTGCGGTGCTGAGAGTTGAGAGATGCATGTGAATAACTTGTTCCTTTCTTTCGTACCGAGGATCTTGGTCCCAGTTCAAAGATGAAGTAGTGACTGAAGCAATTTCAAAAGTGCATCGTCTACTGCAGCGATATATGCTACTGAAATGAGTGCTACTGCTACTTACTGGTTGGTATGGCCCTTAGCTGATTACACCACTCCTTTTCAGCCCCGATTCATCCAAATCCCACTTACGGTGAAAGACCGGAACGAGACCAGGTAGCTGAGAATTGCGGCTGAGAAATGACATGACTGACACTCAATTTGCACTCAATGCCCCCGTGATTACAAGTCACATAAACTTTAGCAACAAGGAGTAATGGAAATAGATCCCCGGGCAAAAAAGCTAACTGCGGGAGATGAGTCGTGATGTGATGCAGTGTGTGTACCAGACTCAACCTGGACTCACTCTCAGGTGTGGATTATGGAATGAAAAAGCTGTTGTTTCTTCAAAAAGAAATTGGAAGACTGTTATAAATCGTGATAAAAAGCCGGAGGAAATTCCACATAATCTCTCCGCTCGGACAGGTGGATGGACAGCCAGGCGTAGATGGAGGACGCACGGCCTTGATTTCTCCGGTAATGAATAGGAAATGAGAAGACAACTGCTGGAATTGGGCGTATGTCCAGGAGCAAAATCAGGGGCACCATATAGTAAACCGGACATTACACATGCGGAGTATAATGCGGCGAACAGCAAGATGCTCCTGGAGCACATCGTATACTGTATCGTCCCATCTTTGAAGATTCTCACATCAAAATTCACTACCGTCCGTATGACTATGACAGACAGGTAAAAAACAAGAAGAATTAACGAGAATACCAGATTTGAGAACCGACTTGGATTCAAAGATCTTAAAACTGATATTAAATGGGAGGTAATCAGCCCTTTCCCTTGCCCTTACAGCAGGTAATGAGCAGGAACTTCGGAACATGCTCGGCGATCAAGAACCAGCTTCTGGTCGTGATTCCAAAGTGTGGAATCAGCAGTACTGAATCTAACAGTTTTTAACTAGGAATAAATGATTGCGAGGCTAAAGATGAGGCTGAAGATGATCTGATGCACCTTAACGTTATTGAACTACTGGTTGATGGTTTACATGAACCACAACTTATACAGGCTACGGAAAGAGTTGGGGAAAACGCTACTACGAGGTTACATGAAAAAGTGTATGGAAGCCTCAGTAAACCTTGTAACCTCATAGATTAAATCTCACCTGTGTCAGGTGAATCAAATAAGCTTGAGCTAATCAAACCATTACCGAATGCCGAATCTAGACCGATCATGCATCCGTTGGCAACGATGATCTGAAGATCTGAATCCGGGGGCAGGAATCAATGCATTTGCGTTTGCAGCAAAGCCAGCCCGTGCCAAACACCCACTATCGTGCAGCAGTTCCATTATTGCGGAAAGAAGATCTGATTGGAAACAAATGCTCTTGCTGAGCATTCCAACCTGGAGCTGGAATCAATGGGGAAATTCAATACTGACAACCTGTCCATGGAAACAGTATGAGATGAGGCATACCAAAGCAGTTCAGTCGATAAGTAGCCTATGCCAACTACTGGAGAAGACTAGGAGGATTGAATGAGAATTTACATGGCGATCACAGAGATTTCAAATCTGAATCGCATTAAAGGGTAGGGAAAGACGGGTATGGAGCTTCGGAATATAAAATACAGTAAAGACATTGCATGCTTGATCGAGATCGAGGACGTGAACAAGTAGCCACGGCAAGGGGATTTGTTCTGCTGGACGCTACCGATTTCGTGTGTGCTTGCGATAGCATGCTGAGAACCGGTTTGGGAATAATTTTGGAGAAAAAATTCAAAAGCCTTCGAGTCAATTATTGAACTGGATGAAAAGTATATGGAGGAAGAAGACTGACGGGAGCAAATGGTGGTTACTTCTTAAAATTCTTACAAGACACGATATATTCTGCACTGCGCCCTCCTCCATCTCCAACCTTCCCTTCGATCCCTGCCTGCTCTTGAAGACTCTGTCTCCGTTTCTGAGAAACGACTTATGAGCATCGTATAAAGATTATAAATATTCATAAAAGATTAGCATGAAACTTCCGAATGCCATATGACATGCGGATTCATGGGTCAGCCAGCAGCAAAGCGCATCAAAACCAAGCTGACAAGAACAAGCAAAGGCATAGAAGACATACAGAGGAGAACGTTCGTGAATCATGGATAACTCACTGGGAAGAAAAGACAAAAGACTTTTGAATAACAAACGTCGTCTCATATGATATGCAAACGCCAAACGCCATCATCTCGCATGTCTCCCTCTTCCTCATAATCTTGCCTTGATCCTCCTCTTATTACCTGACTTCATGACTTGGACTTGGAGTTTAGGCAGGATACTAAACGTGCGTGCGTCATGTGATCTTTTCCAGCTCTTGCCAAGCAGGGTGACATGAGAAATATGCATGGACTTTCCGTACTTTTATAACTGGGAGCTATGAAATTCCTCAGAAATTGAAAATGAATGAGAATGAGCTCGCCATTTAGCAAGGTTTGCAGTTCATGCAGATAGTGTTCACATCTACTAGAGCCATATGTAGCACTGTAGCACATTTTTTTAACATTTCCCTTCCCAAGATCAACAGTTGCAGCATGCTTCGAACATTTTTTCACGATTTTTGGAATTGGAAAGATGGATCTAGATCACATTGATCAAGGTCGAGATCAAACCCCCCAACTTTAGATCACTCCAGAGTCCAGAAACGAGCTGTACAACTCAAAGGTAAAAGTGTCAAAGAAGGAACGCAGTACGACTGTGACATCACTAAACCTAGGCGGCAGATTGTGAACTCATAAAGCTTTTAGCTGTTTTTGCAGTATGCTTCGAACATTTTTTCACGATTTTTGGAATTGGAAAGATGGATCTAGATCACATTGATCAAGGTCGAGATCAAACCCCCCAACTTTAGATCACTCCAGAGTCCAGAAACGAACTGTACAACTCAAAGGTAAAAGTGTCACAGAAGAAACGCAGTACGACTGTGACATCACTAAACCTAGGCGGCAGATTGTGAACTCATAAAGCTTTTAGCTGTTTTCCTTCTTTCATTTTGGTGTACTTTGATACAGACAGATTCAAGCTTAAAAGTGACACTAACGAGAACACATTCCTTCGCAGTATCGTCCTCCTGGGAGAAAAAAATAAATAATGAACTAACCCTCCACTGTCGTTGACACTAACGAGAACACATTCCTTCGCAGTATCGTCCTCCTGGGAGAAAAAAATAAATAATGAACCAAACCTCCACTGTCGTCAAGGCATCCATTCTTCAAGCTCAATTACCCGTGTTAAATACAGCACAACAAATGTTTCATCTCGTGACAGTTTTAGCCCAAGACGGGCGATTTTGGTAATGAATAGCCATGTCGGGATCCTTACCACTTTCTCCGGTTGCGTGATGGAGTGTGACTTCTTTCCACCGCACTGTTATTTACAACGTATACCTAACAGCCACAGGTAGACGTACACACTTGTGCTTATTCAGTTAAAAGAAGTAGGAGACAATCCAAGCTTCACGCAAAGGAAGAAAAGGGGGTGAGAAACTTTTATTTCTAGAAACCCTCTGACGTAAGATTCCCTTTGATCACCGAAGGGATGGAAGGATCCGCTTGTCGTTTCGTTTTAGAACATCCCTTGCGGAGAAAACGGAAAAGAAAACGGAGAAATTGATCGTACGTGAGGCAGATAAAGTGTCAAAAAAGTTTATGCCATATGCCGGGCCGATACTCCGGTGCCAGTTAAATTTACGTACTTCAAAGGTGTTGCACACACGGGGACTTGCGTCGGGTCCTTGAGGACCAACACCATGCACCACTACTGCAAGACTTTGCCGCTTGATTGGCTGATAACAGGCTTGATTTCTTGTTCTTGTACCTTACGTACGGAAGTATGCACTTTAGAGGATATGTACACGGGATCAGAAATACGAACACAGGGGAACTTAACTAGGAAACGCAAGTCGTAATGGACCCTATGATGGCTACTTTGAAGGAAATTATAGCAACTAGGGCAGGATCTCAAGACCTGATAAGAGCATGTTCCTCACAAGACAGATGTGATCCGGGTGGGCAAAGGGTATGATCCACGGCAAGGAAGGGATAAGAAAGTGACGTAGAGACTGGCACTGGACACGATTTCGGGAACCGGTAGTGCCACTCCAGCATAGGATTGCTCCAATTATACTATTACAGCAGCACCAAAGGAAACGCAAGCGACTGACTGCCAGACTGTGAGCTACTTCGACTAATCCAAGCTAAGCCGTATAGATCACCTAGTTATACCTTAAAACCTGGAGTTAAAAGGCTAATTGATCCACCGACAAGACTGAGAACCTCGGTGGCTTCAAGGCGTAGGAGCTTTTCAAACGTCATGTAAGACGAGAAGCGATGCAGAAGACAGCTCGGAAGTAAAAAATATATAAAACTAGTACACGGAACATATATTTTAAATTAGGCCAATTTTCCATCCAAGTATGGAAGTAAGCGCGGGCAGTCCCTTGGCAGATTCAAATGCCTGGTTGCCTTTATCTCCAGCCATGCATCGCTATAGGCCATCACGGACATCGAAGGCCCAAGGACCTGATGGCCAGCCTACGCAGGGGTGAAGATGGAACATGGATTGCTACTGTCCAGAATCCAGAGACCTGTCAGAAAGTCGGGAGGTGGCTGGAAATTTCCGATTGACAGACGCAACAATGACTTCCTAAGTGGATTTCGACGTGTGGAACCCTCTCCAGAAGATCTGTATGGAGACGGAGAAGGACAGGTTGGCAGGAAACAAGAACAAGTAAGGAAAACCAAGGAGGTGAAACAAGTTGGATGAGATACCGAAATGAATTGTAATTGTAACGGAGTCACGTAATCTGGTGGATTTATCAGAATCTGTAACTTTTTTAACCTCTGAATAGAGACGGGCGGAGGTGCGTACGAATCCGAGCGTGACATACAATACAACCGATAGAGCAAGTCAAAGCCTAAACTCTTTTGCCTTTCTTTGATCCTATGGTGAACAATACTTACTGAGGTGAAGGTGGTCTAGACTAAAAAGATCAAGCTTAAATAAGCAACATGTTTGAAAAATTCTAACAACAAAACCTATGACTCGCTAACCTTAAATCCTTAGTCACCGTTAATTACAGGTGATTCAAAACCAGGTCATAGTCCAGGTGAAAACGTAGGAAACACATGCCCGGAAACTGAATCAGCCACAATTCTTGCAAAATGCACGGGTGTTTTGAAAAACAGCGCAAAACCAGCTGCATCACCAGACCATGAGTCATATCAATCAAAATAGACGACCGGACAGAACACCATAAGGTGTGCGAAAAGAATGGAAGCAGCTTCCAGGTGAATTCCTCAACGAGACGATTGCTCTTGTACAGGGGCAGTCAGTACGTTTAAACTTGAAAGGAAGAAACTTGTTTCGTGCAAACATCAGCAGTGACTGGTCTAATCTGATAAAAATCTTGCTCCATTTCATAAAAAACAGTGAGAACGTCGCAATCTGCCTTGCGTGTATGCAGGTGCACGAGATGAAAAGCAGTTTGTGAATATTCTTACATCTTACAATAGACCACAGACAGTGGGCACGAGAGGTCGAAGATGCTGCATGAAACCAATGGTAGGGGTAGGAATAGGAAGGAATTCGCAACTTCAAAGCCTTGAATGTACAGCAAATGTGCTACCTCCTCAAGTTGACGGAGGTCCAGCAGAATCCGAAGTGGAATCGCATCACTGATTGCTTTTCAGACTAATGCAAGCGCAATTTAAAAGATCAATAGTTGTAACAACCAGATCAAAAGATTTGTCGGCCCTTTTAAAAGGTGGGAAGTCTAATAAGCAAGGACTAAAAACACAGACGGTAGTGCAATAGTTGGCAAAAACCTTTTGGTAATCTGAGACATTGATTAATATTCATAAGAGGGTGGCACCGTTCCGTATTGGTCGTTGGTCGGCATTCGTTAGCTTGGAAGCTGAATCAAGGATTTGGCCGACGCCAACTTACTACTGGTGCTGGTTGGAAATTAAGTTACATGAGATTGGCAGAAGGAGGCGTATATAATTACGTGGTATACTGCATAAAAATTTGCCAAGGTTTTTGCGTTGGAAATCATGGTCTGTTCTATGGGATATGTTACATGTTGCGCCTGATTTTTTCAACGCTCAATTCCATCATCATATCATAACCAGAGCATGATTCATTTCCATGTGCTCCCTCCTTGACGGCTGGATAAATTGACGAGGGTTTGATGAGAAGAAGTAGAAAATAATTTCGCCTCGCCAATCATTTGTTTGCCCAGAATGAATAAAAGATGCTTAGACTTTTTTGTCTCTCTCTCTTCACAACAAATATTACGGCATTACGGCAGATCAAGACCCCCTCCCGACTCTAGCAGGTGAGGTGATGCGGCTTGGAAATCTGATCCAAACAGTAATACACATCAAATCAAGTGGTTATTACTCAAGACTCCACTTGCCTCTTTCTTCAGCCCTTCTTCCTTTCGCATCTGGAACTCAAGTGCAAGAAGGAACCACCAAGTTGATTGACTCGAGCAAGCAAGCAGGTATTACACTGTAACAGCCAACTTCAACCTGAAGTTTAGCTCCAGTACCATTGGGTGTTTGGCAACCTTCCACTGGACTGCTCACAATCGTAAATACAGAGGAGTCTGACTTTGGTGGTGGGTTGGACGGGAAGTTATTCAATTCCAGCGTTGGAAGTGTATCATGAATGAATTTGTTGAAACAATTATAAGATTGTTACCTATGGGAATATCGATCTTCATCTCCCGCTGATCAATAGATCAAGACCACCCAATGCAAGATAAATGAAGCATCAAAATGAGGACAGCCGCTTCTTTCGTCCAGGTGAGTCATATGTGATTTCGTCTTGTATTAAAACGACGATTGTTATACCCAGAAAGTATAAGTACATACCAATTGGAAGTTTTAGGATGTCTAACATCTTCGGATGCGCGAATCGTAGCTAATTCCATCAATGGCGATAGGTAACGCACTGAGCGAACAAGCTTCAATGCAATGCATCGTCCTAATGTAATCAATACGTCATAGACACAATCCTAGTGCAGGAAGGAGGACACGCCAAGCCAAGGCTGCGAATCCCAACGAGATGAATTGCATTACAGGTCTTAACTGTGCACATGTGCAATCAACACATTGCCAAAAAGGATTACCTCCGCAACGAAGTGTCAATACTGATAACGGCAAATGCTCACACGTCAGTCACATTATACGATTCCAACAGCCTTGCCTTGATAACGATTTCTTGTGAGATCTCCAATCAATGTTTCCATCTCGGTGCATGCACGGTGCCCAGTGTATGAGAAAGATCCACAGCAGGAAAGATTATAAAAGAACTGTGTCAGTTACACATTCGTAATTTGTACCATGTAACTGATACGCCATGACGCTGAGAGTGAGACCGGTACATGTGAAAGGTTAAAGTTTGATTCAATATTGAAATCGAGACGACTGCAGGACCACATGATGAATGTCGTATGGCAGGGCGGGTATGGCTGAGCTTTGCAATATCACGCGGTGATGTACCGGAATGGAATCGTGTAATGTGGGACGATTTAAATTGAAACCAATGCCTTTTGTGGATGGGAATAAACACAGATCTAGTTTCATTGCAAAT
>VRMD01002861.1:0-12189 GCA_009872375.1 Sminthurides bifidus | reverse complement strand
GGCGAAATTAACGAATTTTACGATCAAGTCCAAGCCACAACCATGCATTAAACTTCCCGCCAGACTAGTATTTAAACTTTAGGGTCTCCTACTCCAATACTCCAATGAGATTATTCCATGCCTCTTCCCCTCCATTGTGTGGTTCAGATAATGGAAAAGGATGAGGGGGAGAGTGCGAAGATGATGGCATCATTTAGTACATGTTGCATAATCCGATGTAAAATTATACACCGTCCATGCATGCTCAAGGGCATAAAAGACGCATGAAAGAGGCTTTAGTACTTTATAGAATTGCAGATACCGAGTAAACGCCATCAACTGGGTAATCATTATGAGCTCCATTGCTCCCGGAGCGCGTACATTATGATGGCGACGGAGGTTAAGAAATATCTACGTTTCCTGAAATGGTGAAAAAGAAAGCCCAAGCTTTCACCCACAGGGGAACCAGTGTCATCTGTTACTTTCACCAAATCCGTGATGCTTTCTCCCTCATCTAGACTTGAATTTGAAATACAAAAA
Organism: Sminthurides bifidus; assembly: GCA_009872375.1. Classification (NCBI taxonomy): domain Eukaryota; kingdom Metazoa; phylum Arthropoda; class Collembola; order Symphypleona; family Sminthurididae; genus Sminthurides; species Sminthurides bifidus. The sequence continues at coordinate 11,670 of VRMD01002861.1, read as the reverse complement.
AATGAGCAGAATCAAAATATACTCCCTCAATGTCTAGTATCACTAGGCAACAATGGATAACAGGCGTCAGGAAGTCAGGAAGAACTTGATGGTTGAGTGGGCGTTTAGTCATAGAGCTTTGCCTGCCACGCACTTCCGCCTCAGGAGCAACACGTCGCCGTGAGGAGCAACGCAATAAAAATGATTCAACTAAAAGAGCTGAGCATCGTCCCGAAGGTTTGGCTGCCTAACCGTACCTAAGCCCAGGGCAAGAACTCCGTCATTTTCCAGTATTTAAACCTGCATCGCCTGATTTTAAGAAGAGGGAGAGAGCTAAAGAGCCTCGTACCACGAGAATGGCGGAGTACGCGGTTTAAACCGGAGTTGAAAAAAGGCGAGAGAAAGCATATGTATCTCAGAGCTGGAGACCGGAGGACCAACCCACTGGAGTGGATGTGACAGCGTACCGTCAATCTTGCCGTCAGGATTGGTGGGGTAAAATATGAGTGTCATGAATTTTAGTGAAATTGTCAAATGCTCTCTGACGCACAATCAACCGCAAACCCGGATTTATTCACCCGAGAGAGACTGTTGAATAATGAGCACACGTACACTTTCAGGCTGAACCGGGGCAAAACTTTCCCGCCTTTTAAGTCAAGTAGTCTATCTCAGATGTGCAAATCTGGTCCTGTTGTCACTCAAGGAATTTTTCACCAGAAGGTGCAGTCAAAAGGCTACTATCCCGTACTGGAATTGCAAAGCGGAAATTTTGCTTTCACTATGTACTTTCACTTTCACCGCCGTAAAGGTGTTGATGCAACGGGCCGGGGCACCCAAGCTCGTGACATGTCTCAAAAGTTTACACCGTTGAGTGGTAGCAATTTTTCAACAAAATGTAGAAAATCCTTTGCATTAAGACCGGATCAAACTTTAAAGGTTGTGTAAAACTTACCCATTTGCATTTCCACTATGTGGCCATCCCGTTTAAATATTGCAGTGCAGACGAAACCACTTTGGCTGCAAGTACAAAAAAAAGATGATTAATTACTAAACTTGTGGAACCAAGTGTCACAAAATCCTTCTTTTGACCTTGACCATGCTAATGTTTACGCAAGTGAGAATTAATTTTAACAAAATTTTCATCATGGAACGACACCGTCCGTGAAATATGAACGGGTTTCGTCACCGAATTTTTTACCCTTGCCAAAATCTCATTAGCGAAATTGCAACTGCTAATATTGCATTCCCAACTTTACTCGTTTATTACTGCGGTTGTAAGAGTTACGTGGCGGCGTTCAACAGACTAATGGGTTGTGGTTTCGGCATTAAAACTAGTGCCCGACTTTCCATGGAGAGTCTCGACCAAGAAATTGCGTAGGCTTTGAGCCTTGTTGAGGAATGGTTCCCCTTAAAAGTTAAATCTTTCAACCTCTGTACATGAAAGTATGCATCTAATGCATTGGAATGGAACCGAATTGCTAAAATCCTCACGCTCGACAACTTTCACTTGAGGGCTCCCAGTGACGCAGCTATGGTGCATGACTTTCTAGAAAAGGTGGGCAACAACCAAGAGTGAATACCGTATGCAGATCCACATTGTGAAACTGGGTATTGCTAATTCTGTGATTGTGAGAAACTTCCGAGTCTCCAAAACACATGTACGAACAGGAAAACGACTTTGGTTGAGCCAGGACCCTCCTCTGAGAACTATATAATTTGTTACATGAACTAATTGAGCTGGCTTGTGGAAAGCGGGAGGACGACAGGCGAAAATGAATTTTAAATTAAAAACCATAAGTTATCATTTATTCAAAGACCAGTGTGATTGTCACAAGCTTGTAAATATGTATGACGGCGATAAATTTTCCAAATGGTTCCGCCCTCCCTCTTCCATGATCCGAACCATAAGGCTAGCATTTCTACTTTCACGTCTGTCGAACGCATGCTTTAACAAAGGGGAAATCCGAACCACGGAACCGGAATGAAATCCAGCCATATCATCTAACCTTTCAAATAAATCATTTTAACAGCAACCTATAAGTCATGCGTTCCAAATCCGGGATTAATTGTCAACTTCCTGGGGTGTTACATTTGTTAAGCTGTGAAGTATCAATTTCTTTGCTGCGGAGGCGGGAGAAAGGAAATTAAACTAGTTTGAAACTTCCCTCAAACTGAGTTGATCGGCTTCAGTACTCATAGCATGTTGGTGCAAGTGCAAGCAGGTTGGCACACAAATGAGCCTTAACTCCGTCAAAAAAAGACTTTAGTAACGTTGTGTAAACTAAAAGCAAATGAAGATCTCTATGCTGGTATCCTCATCGGGAATAGTGTGGTAGCTATGGCAACGGCATAGGAAATGTTTTAGAAATGAGGAAAAAGTGAGCTTTCACCTAGTGGGTTTGAAGAAAAAAAACAAGCTTACATTTATGAAGAACTGGGTGACATTGAAGAAATATTTTGTAATCTACTTGAACTCGCAGGAAGAAAACAGGATAATTTACTGCACTGCTTGCCCTACTTGGCTAAAACAGTGAAAATTGTTAGAAAGGCGAATTTACGACCTCCAGAAACTGCGTGTGTCGTCAAGTATGATAGAGGTCATAAAAATGCATGAGAAATTCTCCTAAAGCTCCGAATAAGCTGGCTGTTTATCAAAAGAAATGAGGAAAAACAGCTCCAGTTTTTCCTCCTATTCCCCTGGGCTTGTTTTTCACTTAAAAAGCGGCCTATATTTTTAACTTAGAATTTTTTTTGCAAGCCAGGTCATACTGTTGCTGACTTGAGTGTGCTGTTACTCTCCGCCTACGTGTACTTCATTCTTGTTGTCTCATTGAGCTTTCTCCTGATTAAAAAGAACCTGAAAATATCAGGCATGTTCACAGTCGTGGGTTCATGTCATAAGGTCCTGTAACAAAAGCACGTGAGTAATTTATGGATTTACTTGTCTTGAACTTTAAAGCTACGAAATTGCAGCTTTTAAAATGTGTGTTATGTAGAGCATGTCCTGTCTCCGATCGGGGACCTTTGTGGTATCTAGTCAAGATGCTGCCTAAATTTTTCTAGGTTCCGGTTCCATTCAATGACATGGCACATGTCCAATATAAGTAGTCGGCCATTGTCGTTAAAATCCACTGAGTATGAACGTCAATCCAATACCGTAACCTAATTAAGACAACGATGCACCTTCCCGCAAAATTTTAAAAAAACAGGGTCAAAATATCTCAAGATTATAAAAGGATAAAAATCGGTTACGGATATCAAATAAACTTTTATAGCCAACAGTGACCGATTCGTCAGCATATGGAAGCAAATGTGACTTTGGTGCATGAACTGCTCCTTGATCGAAAAGACGCTGGGTTGAGTATTGTGTCACCCAGCTTTGAGTTTATTGGATCCCTCACAGGCTATTTTTAGGCAAAGAAAAGGAAGAGCAAAGGGAGGAGAAAATGGATTTAATACAGGGCACATATGACACGTAAGCCACGCTACATAAGGAGGCGAATGACGTATCGCAACAAAGAATCCACGGTTGACAGTTTGGCGTCAATGCAAAATTTCATCTCGTATTGTGTGGGAAGTCAATTTATCATGATCCTTGTCACTGGTGGAAATCATATTTGTGTAAAATTGAAATTTTCTATGTGCCCAAGATTCTGTACACCATTGTCTGCCTGATAGCTTGGGGTATGCATGGGACATCGATGAACTGAAGTACTAAGGGTGATAGGGTCTCACTAACCAATGCATGCCTAAAACCACTGCGGCCATCTCAACCAGCATTTTTCGATGCCTGTACCACCATAAAGGCGATCAAGCGAACTGAACACTTTTGTACTTTTGCCAACAGCTAACTGCATAACGAGTTTGTTTCCTTTACTTTCACTTTTTTTTCAAGCCTGGGGTCTGCGGCGAAAGTCGGTCCAAGAGTTTAGAGAAAAAAGAGAAAGTTAACTTTCTCCACCGGACTTACCAGTCTCTGGTCGATTGGAGAATCAACATTACTTTATCGAGCGTGGGATTTTCCAAGATTTGGGAACATGAAGCACTCATCAGGAGTGTATTAGCGGTAAATCCGTTCAGGTCACTTGTGTTGCTCACTCGCAGAACACTGGCTTCAAACACGTAAGTGGACTTCAAGTCTAAAGTGTGCCACTGAGCGTGACTTTGGAGCCAAGACGGAAACTGGCAGGGTTTAGGGATCGGAGCTGGTGGAAAAAGAAGAAATTGGTAGATGATTCACCCCATGAAAGTTACATGACCGGAAATGATCAATTTAGCAAAGGAAATAGGTATCTATTCCGCTACCTTTTCGAAGAGTCATGGTTCTCGAGCCTTCTAGAAGTGTCAGTCCGTTGCATGTTGCGTCACCCGATTGGGCTATACGATACATGACGTTGTTGTCGTTAGCGACGCTGGCGTTAACGGGAAGGAAGGTACCGCCTCCTCGCTTCGTTCGCTCGTACACGAAGCAGCGGTAACGTTCCTCTAACGAGGCGTAATGGCGGTATTGCATCAAGCCCAGGAGGTAGCGTGCAGACCCCTCCTTCCATGTGGCAAGGCATTGCAGTTCCTCCCCTATGACAAAAGCATATGGGATAATGCATTAGTTTTATCATTCAAATCCAAAAGAAATTACTTTCTAAGGGCGTTGCACCAACCTAGCAGAAGTCCATTTCGTTGTGTTCGAAATTTACATTTGCTTGTAAATTAAAGTCGTGTAAGTGGATTTAAAAAATTTGAAGAAATTCACAATCAAAAGTGTTGAAACCAATTACCTGAGTCTCTCAGTACCAGCGATATCAGGGCACGCCTGGTAGTTCAGCATCAATCTCGAGGGTTGCGTGCAAGCGTCAATTGTAGAAACCGGGTTAAGGCACTCCCCAGTGCCTCTGTTGTAGGTAAAAGTATATGGAGCTTTGAACGGGCACTCGATCGGCACCGGGTCCATTCGAAAGAGTGAAAATAAATTTGCATCCCCAGTGATTGTACCGCAAAAGTTTTTCAAAATTCTCCTTTCATGGATACAGAAAGCTGGAGGAAAAAAAAAGTAATTTATTGCTCCCTCCTGTCCTCCCTCTTGCCTCATAACCTTTGTCGGGTTCTTTCGTGCAATGAAAGTAGTGGAGGCAGTCTCGGTATATTCTCATTCCGCCTTAATATGATTGAAGAGAAGAAAAATAGCGAAATAAGCTTACTTTCTTTGTACTGAAGGACATTTTGATGCTTTTCATGGAACACGACACATCGGTAGCACTTTTCTTTGCTGAAATATTAAATCATTAAGCTTGTTATTCTCATATTCTAATTTGGTTTTTACAATTTCACAAGGACTTTGATTCCAATTTCCTTATGACAACTGTATCAGCTACTACCGGGACACATGGTGCGGTTCAATGAAGTGGCGAAAAATGACTGTGTCTTTGGAATAAATGCAACAAATTGTGTTTAACAAAATTCAGGTTTAAAGCTCAGTCTTCATGCACTAGATACAAGCAAGCTCGGTAATTTTCACCATTGCACCACAACATTTCTCCTTGGACATGTACCCTCTTCCCCGTACACCAAATTCAAACCAAGAACTACCCCACCGGAGGGAAATCCAACACAGGAAATCACGTAATAAGAAACACCATATACACTTGCAATAAATCCTCTGTGAAACTTTTGATTCAAAGCAGGGCCACATGCTCTTACCCCCGTCTAAGTTTCCTCTTTCGAACTTGTCAATGGGGGTGAAGAAAAACTTTTGCCGGGAAAAGTTAACCTTTCGCAACGTTATTTCTCTCCTTAGTCTTTGTCAGTTCCTTACACAGTACGAGATCTATGCAAAGGATGGATGATAATAGTAGTTTTTTATTGCACAAACTTTTCCGCGATACACTGATAGAATCAGTGCGAGAAGAAAAAGTGTGTTCTTCCTTCTTGAAGCGTTGAAATAAATGGAGTTGCAATCATTACCAGGAAAATCAGGCAATTTTTCTCCAACGGAAAGTCAACTTCGTGCAAGTGTCCTGGGACGGGGCTAACAGAAAAACGTAGAAAAAAACCCTAACAACGGTGTCCAGAAGAAGGATTTATTTTAAAATTGTTGCTCCAACTTGTACCGTGTTGGAGTTTGCCGTGTGCCTGGATTTAGGAACTGCCGTGGTCCCTTTTACTCCTGTACAGCCTATGCCATGCACTTCCTCTCCCTCTCCCAAGAACATAAGCTTCATAGGCGGTAAGGACAGATATGGCAAGCGGTAACTCTCTCGCTTTTGCAGCTTGCACTCACTCCGTCAGGAGGTTGAATTCACTAGACTGAAAGAGAAAAGGAAGTTGGGCCGAACAGGCCGCGGCAAGATTTACGCCACGCTTTCACCATTTCGGTCGCCATTTACTTCAGCAAACTACAAGATATGTGGACTGAATTTAGCACAAAGCCGAATGTAAATTCAGCGCTCTCATATACATGAGACTCTAAATCAGACGGTAGGTAAGGTTTTAGCATCACCGAGGCAGGGTTCACGTGCCTCCATTATAAATTTTCATACAGCAGACCAAGAGACAGTACTGCTTGATGCTGGAACGCACAAATTTCACTAAAAGTATTTGCCGGAAATTGTAACTTTTATAACGGTATTTCTTATATTTTTTATGTGGATGCACATAGGCTTGGCCTACCGGCGGGTACAACTCAGAGTTGATTGTGCATTTCAGGTTTCAATTGAACTACCAAGGCTGGGCAGCATGTACGAGGGCTAAAGCCCGGAGCCAAAAAAGCTTTGCTCTGCTTTCAAACATTTTTCCATTACATAAGATTTTGTAAAGCCCTTTACGAACTCAATCCATCCTTGTGACAAGTGGACTCGGAGGGCTCAATGCTTCACATCCATAAAACAAACATGTATTTTACTCAATCCTTCTTTTCGGTTCTGTCGACCCAGACAGGCTTTGGGCTAAGCTAACCTTTGTGCGAATGGCGTGATTAGGCGAAACTGTTATTGAGTGACAGTTCTGCCGAGCCCATTTGCGAATTATGGGAGGATTACGGCATATTTCAAAGCGGAGTTCTAATACGGCCAGAGGACTGTAATCCCTTACTTGCATTTGCCTGCAGAATCTTGCATGTTGTCTGGAGCCAAATTCCAGTCTCGGGCCTTCAGCTCAAGCTTGTGTTTGATGCAAATGCAGATCTCCACGACTTTATATTTTGCTAAGGGGATACAAAAACTGATCGCTATTTTAAGGGAAAAACACGACGATTGAGAGATATTCGTCACATCGGTAAATATTGAAAAAAAAAGAGTTCAATCGTGGTGGTTTAGCGAATGAATAAAGGGATTTTTTTACCAACTGAGAAATGAGATTCCTTTGAGAGATGTGTTGCATTCAAAGCTCATAAAACGGAAATATTTCCGTTTCGGGTTCCCTATATTGCTTTCACCCTGCTATTCAATGCACATACGTCAAATTTACAGACATAGAGAATACATGGACGAATAATATCTGCCGCTCTTTCCAATAGCACAAATTCAATCAGTTTCGACCTACATTGCCATAAAAATATTTATAAATCTACCGTGAAACAACATGGATCTGCTGGTGATCAGGATTGATATATTCGCTCATTTTACAAGCATTTGTAGTGGATCTTCCCGTTATATGAAATATTTACAGAGAACCTCCTGGCGGTTTTCGTTGCAGTGCCATCTTATGTTCATAAAAATAAGATTTTTGACACAGGAATGTGATTTAACCTTCCAATTTAGCAGTTTACATGCATGTTTGAAGTGGAGGTTCTGTGAACTGGAGCGAAATAAATCCTCGATTTACGTGAACAAAATTCCGTCAAGACCATCGATCAAAATAGTTTGTCAGATCAAGGAGAGCAAATATGCTATTCTTTCTTCTTTCCATCAGAGGCTTTCCGTATTGTCACAAGCAGAAAAAGAAGATTTCACAGAAATGTGAATAACCAGTTAACGACTTCTCGTTATATCGCAGTACATTTCCGGTCAATTTTAGAGGAAGCAACTGTAATACGTTATCAAGCTTGAATTAGTTCGTACCGATGTTCTGACCGTTCGCCTCAATCAATGTTTAGGACGGCTTGTTCAATCTAACATCTGGCCAGCTGCAGAAGTAAAATTTTTGAATTTTGGCACACCGGACCTCAAGTAATCGTAAATACCAAGCAGGTGAACAAGTTGCAAAAGCAAAGCGAGAATTAAAATGCTTTCATGGAGGAGTAAATATTTCATGTTCAAACACGAGTACCTGCTCTTGAACCAAGGGAAAACTTAATTAGTGCTAAAACTTGGACAAAATTCAGGAAACGTGTTCCTTAAAATCGTAAAGTACCACTGATGGAATCACATTTGGATTAGGAAGAACAAGCAGGTAATCAAATTCTTTTACTCCTTTAATTAAAACTGGTGTAAAAGGGAGAAGGAATCTGGGAGAAAGGAATGAAAGAAATCGGAGTCAGCAGCCTTGTATAGTGCAGAACAGCTGAAACTTAAGTATTCGGAGGACCAACAAAAGAATAACACAAAGCACAGGAAAAATAACATGAGAGAAAGTACTGTCGACCAGGCTGAGACTCGCAAAATTTCTCACCTCTCCCGAGGGATTCAACCCAATTTCGTGAGAGAAGGTGTTGGGAAATCTCACAACAGAGCGAAATGGCCTAACATACGTCGTAAACGAAGAGTCGACAGCACGTAAGCAGAAAACAAATACTCGATGAGTACACCAGTTTCTGCAGCTGAGGGAAAATATATCGTGGAGCTAAACAGCAATGCAGGTGTATCATCCCACAGCCTCTACCTAAGCCAGTCCAAAGCATGGAGAAAGTTTGTAAATAGCGCTACAATAGCTTACGAGACCGAGCTTTAGATCGAAGCTTGTAATCCAGTCGGAATACACAACTCCAGTCTCAGGTGCAAGTTTGGTGTCGTCGGTAATGTACTAAAGATGAGCTTGGAGGTATTTGGAGAAAGCAAGAGAAAGTGGACTCAAGATACAAGCGTGTTTGAGAACAAGGCTGGTGAAAGCATAGAGAGAAAGTTTGTTATCTCAGACAGTAAGGCACCAGGCACAAATACATGTAAATAAAGGTCAGTGGACACGAGCTGAAATAGCATAGAGGAAGGGTTCTGTAGCCTGTGCCTGAATGATAGTAAGCGTACTCTACTATTCAGTGGAGAAAGCAGGCAGGTGAACTTTCTAGAGGAGAAATAGCTCTGGGATGGGGACAGTCAACTTGCACAATGAGGGAAAATGCAATTTTTGCAACGATCAGAACCACGCACAAGAAGCAGTGTTAGTAAAAGCCAGTCGTGTTGCGAAGGATCCCAAGGAGAGAAAATTGAATGGGCCCATTTTTCGATGGACTTTTCCTCAGACTATTATCCGAAATGAAGGGTCAGAAAGTGGAAAAATGGAGAGGAAATAACGTCTCAGGATGACAAAAGAAGAGATGGAATCTCCGGCAGGAAGTAGATGGACAACAAGGTAAGATGGAGAAAGCTGGTGAAAGTGCGAGAGTGAGTGGGAAAAAGGAAAGATGCGAAATATAAGGAGAGCGAGAGGAGACAAGCATAATGGAAACTTTTGGTCTATGATTCTCTCATTAGATAGAGGAAAATAAATGGTATTTTCTTACTCGTTGAATACTAGATATTTTTCACCATCCGCTTCCAAGCACCGTCCCTTGGTACTGATTCCATGACGGCTGATAGTTAATGGTTTGGTGAACGCCCGACTGGAACCAATTTCCCTCCCACCGGCTTGGTAAATTACAAGTTTCCGCTCCTGCAAAACACAAATTCTGACGTAACCAAAGGAATTTCCCATCGTACATATCTCTTAGCTCACCCGCTTTCTTCGAGCTCGAAACTGATACTGCTCCACCATACTCGGATCTCCTGACAGTTTCCTGCCCTGAAGCTTACTGAATTCTGAGGAAAATCGCGAAATTTTTGCAACATTTGCTCGATCCAAGGCATCAGATTACGTGTTCACAACCCACCGTTCGATCGATCAACCACATGCCTAATTAATGGCTTCAGTGTGAGCAAAGTGTAGACGTTCTGTCAATACACTCCTAAATACGTTTCATCCTCTCATCTCATCGATATTCTTACTTAGCTTAATTGCTTTCACTCTATGCTGTCCAGACCACATGTTTTTAAACTTCAATACGATTTTACGATCCTCTGCTCGAATCAGTAATCATTCCGATTCCAGGATCAGAGTCTCTGGTGACTTCTGGTAAAACAGACCAGGTCCAGGCTCTAGAATACTTTTACGAGACACCACACGACTTGAATTTCCCTCCCCTTACCAACGAAGTAATTAACATCTAAGCCGTTTACAGCCAGAACGAGTTGCTCTGGGTCTTTGCCAAAGGCTCTGAGCAATAATAAACTCATAAAGTTAATTTCCAAGACTCTAATCGATTCACCAAGAGATTTCCTCCATGCCACTCTCAGTCTCGGTCTGACTTTCACTCAGTAACCAGAGACGCATTACTAAACCGGAAGAATTTTGAGCTCAGAAGTGAGCTTCGTATGGTATCCACAATGCTTAACTAAAGAGCAGGTTTTACTTCAGAGCTGGTGTGAAATCCTCCTTGTTTATACCCCTCAGTTTCCAGTTTAGCATTTTAATGAATCTTAAGATTGGTCCCGGCCGTCAGCCAAAGCCAAAGAACGTTGGGGTGCCAAAAACAGTGGGATACGAGAGAAATTAGACGGTTAGAAATCTAGTCTACGATCACAGAAATCACCACTGGGGAAGAAATGTCCTGGAATTCAAGTGGATGTAACAACTGTTTATGTTCCTGAGACCAACGATACGGAGAAAGCAAGTGAAAGTCCCCGAGCTCGTAAGTAGGCCGAAAAAAATTCTCGTTTTGCCATTTTCCCCCCAAAATGGGTTTCTCATCTCCCTCTCTCATTGGGCTTCAAAAGGTCTGAAGTTTGTCATTTCCAAAGATAAGTTAGCTTTGTTGTTGCAAAACTTGGAGCAAGTCACATTTCCAGTGAAGAACATCCAGACCACCGCTTTGGTTCAGTTTTGGAGGGAAAGTAGCGAATATCTCGGGGTTTCTTTGACAATTTCGGGCGTCGGCTTCAAAGGCTCTCATTCATGGTGTAGTGAAAAACGTACCGGAAATTGCGGAAAGGAAGGGCAAAAAATGAGGAATAATTTATAGCAAATCTCGATTATATTGTTACCAAGAGGAGAAAGCACAGGAAGTCATCTTATAAAACTGGGTGGTACCAACTTGATGAAAATATTTGTGACAGTCTCATAAATCACACATTCATAATGCTAAATGTTATATCATTATCCGTTGAATTTTCACAGGCTGAGGACGCTCCTCCAGCCGCTTTCAAATCCCTGTCTCTCCAGCTGTTCCGCTTCAAATAATTCAAGGCGGGAGGGAGGAGGGAGTTATTTGCAAAGATGCTTTAAATGCTCCGTATAAAAATACAATGCCAATGCTAAAACTTATGCAATTCCAGACAGCAAGGACCTGTCAGGACGCCCGGGGTTCTATGGCTATAAAATTCGTTAGAAGTATAGCCGCAGTTTATAATTTGGTCTGGTGAGCCGAAGAACGGACCAAAGAATTATTAGCCATATTTTACGAACAATGGCCTTCGCAGTCGTTCTGAGGTTAGCACATTTTGTACCAGT
>VRMD01002860.1:0-12195 GCA_009872375.1 Sminthurides bifidus | reverse complement strand
AGGAATATCATCATGTTCCAAGGATTCCGTACACATCTCCAGGCAGTTAATAGCTTGGAAATTGGTTGCCGTATTGATTACCAGGACGTCTATGTCATCTGGTCCCCGGTCTTGAAAAAGAAACCTGGAAGAGAAGCCGTACTTGGCTTATAAACAATTTTTTTCAACAAGGAGAACCAGCTGAAAGCGTAACTTGAGCTTGCATTTTCTTCAGGGGAAGCATCGTCATATTGAATTTTACTTGTGGTTCTTACCAGTATGGCTTTCAACAACCGGGGGACGCAGGGCAGCAGACTTTTTTTATAAAAATAGCCTCACTACCTAACGTACATCATTCAAATCGGTGAATTTGTGCACTAGCCCTGGCACACCAAGCCTTTGAACCCCTGTTTAAAAACAACCTCTGTCATTATTTTCCATGACCTTGACCATGTTTACGAGAGTATTTTACATTTTCTAAGCTTCTAAACTTGTCAACGTTTTGAATGTCACTGAACCTCGTCTCCTTTTCTCCGGCATTGTTCCGAAGCTAAGCCTAGTTCAATCTCAATGTCTGAAGACTAAAGGTTCTCAGGTCTTGAAAACCTCATGCAGTCTCCATTCATAGCTACCCATTCTACACCATCTAGTAAAAATGCATTCATGTACATATTTTCATCAACCTTCTCTTCAATCCTAAGGACTGTAATCTTAGCAGATGTTTTTACTTGCCCAGTTTACTTCTTCTATTTGCTTTCTCCTCCTTCCCGGGACTGTTTGCCCAGGATGTGTTCCTCTCTTTTGCCGAGAGCATTTCCCCGAACCTCATCGTCCTTCCTCAGCGTACTTTCTCCCAGCACATATTTGTACTTCTCAGTTTCAATTTAGCCCGGGAACATGTCAAGTTCCTAGGGAACTTGTCCTTGGTTGTCTGAATCGGTTCATTACTTTGATAAGCACGCGTTAGGAAGGAAGCCCGAGACTGTGGTGGAGGAGTAGGAAGAAGCCATCGAAGGAATCAGTGTTGGGTTACCGCCGTCATCCACCGCAACTTACATGCTTATTTAGCTCTGGCGTTTTAAGGACCCGGAGACTTTTCTCCCAGTTACGAGCCATTAGTACGTGACAGAAAGAGAAAGTGAGGGATTGGATTTCTCAGATGTGCAGGAGATAAGAAGAGGGAGCTTTCACCCAGGATAGCTGGCGGAACAGGTGATTGTGAATTCGGGTCGCATGGCCACACTGTCTGCCATGCCACATCCCTTATGTACAATGTAACGGCGCAATGATTCCTTTAATATCATAAGGTTCGGTGAAACGGGTCTATGGACTTGATTCTCTGCTAAGTCTCCTTGTATGCAGTCCTACTTTCACAACTTCCCTTAGCCTTAGGAGACTGGAGGATGAGCAGAGGAGAAAGCAGGAGAAAGTACTAGGAGCATGTGTGAAAACTTGGATTGCCCAAGGCCTCGATACTTATTTTTGTGGGACGGTGTACTGTGACGTCTCGGAGACCTGAAAGGATTAAAGGAGGTTAGGAAAAGCCACGTGGTGAAATCCTGCGACGGTCCCTTCCAAGTTATCAAATTGCGTCAAACGTAAGTATATCAGGGTGGATTTTCACCTGGAAAGACTTTGGAAATCCATCCTAATTTATAGCACCTTTCAGACATTTTTTTCTCCTCTCCCTCCTATTATCATCTGTGTTTCAAGGTCCGAGTAATTTTACCGCTTCGATGACAACAATGATGAATGTCCCGCACATAGCCCATCCCCTGGAGAATAATTTGCCAGGGCTGTGCAATGCCAAACTTTTTCACCACTCCGACTCTCTCCTTACAGTAACTTTCTTCGGTAAAATAAAAGTTCCATAATTTTATTCCCGCCATGTTCCACCTTCTCTCTTTCCAGCCCAGAGCTAAGTATTGAGGAGACGTGCAACAGCGACACTTGCCCAGGGTCGGAAGGGACAAGACGTTTTTTTCCCTCATGGTTACTCTGTTTTGAGCAACACGACATTTATGCTCTTGGACCAGGTATCTATCGGATGAATTCCATCGCATAGGACATAGTACACAGCCCTGGAAACGCTATCCCTCTCGCCCCTATTGTCGACACGTTCATTGTGTGCATGCAACCAAGTAATTGCTGTAGGCTGCGGGCTTGTGAATGTACCCTGCCTCANAACGCTATCCCTCTCGCCCCTATTGTCGACACGTTCATTGTGTGCATGCAACCAAGTAATTGCTGTAGGCTGCGGGCTTGTGAATGTACCCGGCCTCACATACTTGTAGACTGTGGGAGTATTCCGAGGACCCGGCTTGTGAAATCCACGCGACAAATGGGAAACAAATGGATCTCAAACTCAGCCAGAACAAAGACAAGTGCTGCGGTAAAAGTAGTTATTCCGTCCCGGGAATCCATATTCTCCCTGGACTAAGTTTCAAGGGAAACGTGATCGAAATTCCAAATGCTTCATGCTACAATGGCCATAGCCTTCGATGCTTATAGCGATGCTTTCTCCGGTACCAAGCTAACAAACCATGTTCGAGGACCGGGAGCGGGAATCACATCACCGAAACCGTTTGAACACGCAGTCACCTGCTCCTTTTCTCTCAGCTTCCTCTGTTAAGGTAAATTGAACGGAGAAAGTTAAGTCGGGCCAAGGTTCTTTCAAATTGCCTTACTTCCAACGCCTTCATGAGCAGCTTATGGAAACAGGGCTGGAGGGCTCACAATGAGTTGCGGGACCAGACTGCCCTTGTTTTCTTCTTCCACTTGAGGAATCAAAGATGCAAAAGCCGACAACTCTAAGGACGAAAGTCTCAACACTTAGACCGAAATCCTCTACGTTCCCTCCTCTGGAAATGACATGAGTGAACATTTACACATGCAACCTTGATGTTTGGCTCGTTGCATGACTGCTGAAAAGTTTTCAGTGCCGGTGCATTTCTCCCAGGCCAAGCTTACATACAAACTAAGCTGGCGTACATGCAAAGCTTGCAGTAAACTTTCAAGGTCCTGTCCTGCATCTCAGCTGGTGATTTCCCTGGCTTTTCAAAAGTTATCATAACGTGGGAATTGACCAGCCTTTAATGTTGCTCTGGATTTGGTGGAACGAAATAAGAGTCTGAAACACAATGTTTCAAGTCCTGGAGCCTTGGACTTGGTTCCTGTACGACCAAGATAGGATTCTTGTCTGCCTTCTTTCAGAAGGCTACTGCTAATGCGTTCTTGTAAATTAGATAAGATTATTGGGTTGAAATAACATAAGGGAATGCAGATGCAATTCACAAGGTACATTTGAAACGAATTGCTTTTAGGAGTTTTTGATGTTATGGCCTTCAACAGCGTACCTTTGGCTCGTCGATGGCATTCAAATCTTCAAAGTTTGGCTTTTCAATCAGTCGTACTTCCTTTGTGCTCTTTCTTACTACTTTCTCATCCTTTGATTTCGTAACCGTTCCCAAGGTAGCAGGCGTCTCCACTGGCTTCTTCTCCTTCGCTCACCTTTTCTTTCTCCTCTTTGATTAATTCGGAGAAATGGATCTCCAGCTATCACTTTTCTTGGAACTTTTTCCCGGAAGCTTGTCATCTCTGTGAAGATTACTGCCGCTTTGTCAGGTTCATAGCATCTCTTAGGTGCTGTAATGTGCTGTAATGCTTTCAATGACGTTAATGCACGTAATGCACGTTCTGGTTGATGATTTCACAACAGCTTTTTCTCGGTTCAGTTACTTCTTTTGGATGGCTCTTGCCTCCTGTCTTGAATTCAGGTCGGGTCTGACCGCTTCACGATGCATGACGTTAGTACTAGACCTTGGTTTCGTTGAGGCATAAGCACATGTTTCGTTGGTAATATTGCCGCTCTTTGGTTTTCAACCGCTTGTACTTGTTACTGGAGTAGGGGATAGAACCTCGGAAGTTAACAGATGACTGTTATCAGAGGAAAAATCACAGCATATGAGCATCTTCATTAACATGTATATGAAATGCGGTGGAAATTACGGAACGCTTTCTTCTGACGAAACTTTTACTCTATTAAAAGCGTACGTCTTACTCTAGCTTAACATCCAACGCCTGTTCTGAGGACTAAACCACAAATAACGTTAGGCACTGGAAGATTTTCGCTGCAATGCTGTAGATTACCGCAGTGCAAAAGTAAAACTTCATCAGCTTTGGTAAATTAGTTTTTCGGTTCAATTTCCTTGTTAAAATGCAGGTCTCTGAATTTACGACAAGGAAGCGATGGAATATTTTAGCATAGCAGGTTCATGATACCCGGAGTGTGACTATGGTGGTTTGAACCCTTCGTTTACTTGGTTGAATCAAAAAACAAGATCACACTTTATAGCTTGGAGCTGAGAACTTTTAGCCTTTTCAAAAAGGTAAATTGGTTGCAAACTTTAGGCTTGAGGTAAAGCAAGCATCGCAAATCGTGCCTTGTACCTGGGCGTGTGAAAGGTACGTTTTAATTTACCGCTTCGTTAGTTACCGGTCCTGGTTCAGATACTGAAGCGGAGAATGTTTTCACAAATTTTATGCAAAATTTTATAGCGGCTGAAAGCAAGTGTTCTCCCTCGGAATAAAGATGAGGGCGCGAGCTGGTAGAGAAAGTGGAGAAAATGAAGGGCGGGGTTCTTTCACAACACATTATTTTGGCAACCTGCGAGAGAGAAAGTCAAAAGAAAGTTTCTCAAACTTCCCCTTTCTGACAGCTCCATTCAAATTTAAATTCAAGGTTAGTGAACGAACGCCACGGAAGTTATTGTTGGCAAATTTTTCTTCCGAGTTCGCCTAGCTTATATACACAGGACAGGACTGTTTTCCATCCACCACTTTATTATGTTCTACGCTCTACCTTGCTGCTCTTTCACTTGTTTACTTTGGTTCAGAAGCTTTGAAAGGTGTTAGTTTTTTTGCGTCTCAGCTCTCATAATTTGCAAATGGAATCTTGAATCAAACGGAGGAAGCGTCGAGCCCAGTCATGGAACTCCTATCCCAATTTCATACTTCACCACGCTTCGTCTGAAATCAAGCTTAAAAGTAGAGGTGAAAGTCGTCGGAGCATTTAAATTCTTCTTTGAGAAAGGCAAAAGGCGTTGCTCGCTTTCAATAATGGAATTGAAAATTCGTCGAGCTGCCACCACCCCGGTTCGGATTCCAATCTCTGTGTATTTAAATTACAATGCAAAAATATTCAGCTTTTTTAGCCAAAGATAGCATGTAATCTAATCACAAGAAGAGATCCTACAAACGAAGGCAGATTAAGTTTGTTAAGTATGCAAATGCGTCTTGTATCCGAGCTCGCTCGAATGTAGGGCATTCAACCGACAGTCAAGTGGTCGGTTTCTAGCAGACGTAAAAAACCCCGCAGCCATGTTCACATGTATCAGCAACTTGTCAATCTGGTCATGACGCAGTACACTGTACTGCGACACTGGAGAAAATAGCCGAGAAAATAGCACTTGAATTCTGCGGTCGTCTGGTTGTGGAGCTTGACTGTGGCGATAAAACATTTTTTATCGCCAAGTCCTACTACGAGGTAACTATTTACGGCAGGTGAGGCGAAGCTCTCATTTTTACGCACTCCAATCGATAATCAATGGTTTATGCACGGTGGTATGATTTGAGAGAACTTTTTCACATAGTTGGAGAAAGTTTCCTTTCCCCTTCTCAGAACAAACTTTGGCACACTTACCGGGCGGAACGACCTGCCACAGTAAGGCAAACAATAACCGCGATCCATAACTTGTTTATGCCGAGGTAAATTGAAAAAGTTGATCGCACCCATCCACGCGTTTGCTTAATAAAGGAAGCAGTTCTGATCAAGGAACTGTCGTAACAACTGGAGGAGAAACAGGGTTCTGACGACATCAAAAACTGCTCCTTTCGTTGGTTTCTGTACCCTTTTGCAAGATTGACACCGTTTGTACGTTCACCTGACTCAAAAACGAGCAGTTTCACAACAGGGTTGCGAATGCTGGAATGTACATCGTGTTGTATGTACACGAATTTTTATGCACGTGAAATAAAAGCACGTACGGCACGTTAGAGGACCTCAACCAGCCGTAATACATACTTTCTCTAGTCTGGTTTCAACATATCTGTGGATGAAATCAGGTGAAGGCATTGCATCTAACTCGGTACCGAAAATCGCAATACTGTTTTCTCTTACTTTCACCTTTTTTGTCCTACTTTACCTGCTTTCTCCTACGAATGAAGCCATTTCGCCACATGTATTCCAACTCTCATCAAGTGAAATGTTTCGCTCAGTATATATATGCTCCTTTTAATTCAAATTATTTATGGTTACTGATATGAATTTTTAATGGCCCACACAAAGGGAGCTGTTCAATAGACCCAGTACCGGTCTACGCTTTAAAATAAGTTTAATGAAATTTAAAATGATTTATTACCTTTTTTCCTTTTGCCGACCAGTAGTATGTCGGTTTACTACCGGTAAAAATGAGACATGAAAGCTCCTCGTGACTCGACGTGTGAGCTTAATTCAAACCTACTCAGCTTAAGCTCCAAGCTGGACGACGGCTTGAAAAAATCATGGAAAAAAAACTTGTCGCAACTGCTTCTCCAGAAATCTTAATTTACGCTCCTAGCAGCAAGGGCCCACTACCCCTGTTGTGCTCACATGGAGTGAGTTATTGCATTGTTCCGATTCCGTTTCCCTTTTTTGCATGTCTTTTTTCCTAGATTCAGTCCGTCATTTCCCGCCTCCATTGCAAAAGTTCAAGGCTCTCAAGTGCTTAAATATTCCATCACCTGCGGTTTCCTCACACAAGTGTAATAAAAGAAAGGGAGTCTTTGTACTTGTGATTGTGGGACGTATGCTTTCTCTCTCTCTCTCTCTCTTTCTCTCACTTGCTCTCCAATGCTTGTGCTTTCCATTATTTTTCCAAGCTGTTCCAGCGGGTGATGGGAAAAGAAAGTCGGTTATCACCATGATGGTTGTCATCACCATCATCTCCATTATGATTGTCTCCATGGGTTGTTGATGGGGACTACGTGCTGCTGCTATGTCTGATTGTGAGAACTGCGTGCCGTCTTACAGGATGTGGGCAATGAGTTTCATGTAATATTTTTCCTGGGAACACCTCATGGGAGCACTTTTCACATGCTTTCATGCACTTTCTTCGTTAATGTCCGCCATTAGAGATATGCTCGGTGCCTTTTTACTCTTGGAGACGGAGAGTGTCGGATGGAATGCGTCCCTTTCACCAAGAACCGATCCACCAAACAAAAATGGGAAGCAGTAAAAGCACTGTTTGTCTGTTCATTAAAGACTTTCAGGGGAAGCTGGCGACCCCCGCTAGAAAAATCCGCTCCAATCCGGATTCCATAATCCATTTTAATGAAGCTGATTTTACAAACTTGTCATCGCTTTCATAAAAATCTACCGGCTGAGTTGAGACAAGAAGCCTTCCTGGTTTCTTGTTAGCACGATAATTTCCTTTTGAGATGTAAACAAAATAATTAGGATGTTTTCGTGTTGAAAAATGATGCAATTTGTTTCAAAAAAGTTTGATTGATGATCAAAAATGTTGTCGCTGTCAAAGCCTTGTGATCGGCAGAAATCCCGCCACAATCTCAAATCCGCTCTGAGAGTGACAAGTCACTGAGAGTTCCTGCTGAAAGCCCAAGCTTCAAGTCAATCTTCTCCATTTTATCCTGGTTGAAGAATTTTCGTATTTCCGGCGAAAAAAAAACAATAAAAAACTTTTAATGGTCAAAATTTAACGTGTTCTAAATCTGACAATCCTCTGTGGAACAATGCAGTCACTCTTGGATTACCAGGAAGTCCTCAAGTGGGAAACGAGGACGGAGAGGGGAATGGAGACAAATCATTTTTATAATTGACTTGATGGAACTTAAACGGCTGGAAATACAGACACAAAAGTGAGGCAGGATTTGTGACTGGGCTGAAAACGAGGTCGAAGACAAACTTGGGACGCATTCCCCGCTCCAGTTCGATGGTACAAGGGAGAATGACGTGGAGTAATTGCCAATTTGCGACAGCTGCCAGAGTGGAATTGTCAAAAGGATTATTACAGTTTGTATTGGATTGGGAAAATTTCCTCAATCGTCCGAAACCATGTTCCTATCTGTTGACTTGACTTTGGCGGATGTGCATCCCGATACAAAAAATAATTCCAGGTATTCACTACTCCGGAAGCCGGGAAAATCCTTTGGCTCGCTTAGAATTCGATGAGAAGGACTACAGACTCTCCTCGGCTTGCAGTTCACTGATGCTTAAATTATGAGAAATCAAAGGTTTCTTTTGACCCTGCCAGGGCGGTATTAGACTCGGAGTCTCGAGTTTCGAGCAATTTTTTCATGAAAACAGTAAACTTGCTCCTCAAAACAGTTTGTGAAGGCGTTAAAGCTAGAGTAACATGGTGCAATCAAATCAATTTCCGCATCGATTCCCGCCAAGTCTATACCACACCAAGTTTTCATACACCAACAAGTACGCAGTCGGGTTCGTGGCCTATACCACAGCTGTAGAATCGTAGGGAAATTGCTTGCGGAGTGGGCTCTGGCTCGCGTTTTTATGTGCAGGAGGACGATGAAGAGGCGTTGGAATCTGTTTAGAAAAAGTTTTAACTAAATTGCCTGGCAAACTGCACGGGGAGAAAATGAAATGCTCGGTTGGATAAAGTGGGCTTCTTCTTTTTCTTTTTATGCGTCGCTTCATTGCTTCTCCGACTTTGTTTTTGCCGTTCGGCTGGCATGTGGGTGTTGTTCCAACTCGAAAAAGGAATGAACTGGAGCGGCAATTCGTTTAGATGACACTCACTTGAAAAAAACTCGGAATAACAAGACTACAAAAGAGCTGATTTAATTGCCTGGAAAATGGTAGGCTTTTCAGCTGTATCTTTTACTTCTTTCTGCACCTCAGCTCACTTTTTCCCCGCTTAGTTTTTGGGTCATTAAACTGAGGATCCGAGTCTACACAGATTTGTCCCCTGGTTGCTCAGCACAGATTTCCTGGTCCGGGATTTTGTCGCCGGGCAAAACCATCAGCCCAAGATAATCTGCCCGAGAACATAACGGAATACTTCCCTGCCCTAGAAATCACCTGGATTAAAATCAGTCACTTGGAGCAGTATCATTTTCCTCAAGGATCAGCCATTCCTAGGGAAATGACTTCTGGCCTTACGGCGTCTTCGGAATGCCATTTGGCGAATTAATCTTCGAGCTGTACACAATTTGGTCCTGGGATTGAAGAAATTTCTCCGTCTGTGACTCAGTCTATAGCCTGGAAATGCAAAGAGAAAATGGCAGGGAGTCGAAGGGAGAAGAATATACGAATTCGGATTTCGTCTATAGTTGAATTAGATTTATAGCCCCGCCTTTGCGCATTGGCTGAAAGCGCTACTTTCTCCTTGCGCTGAATTCTATTTGTCGAAATCATTAGTTTGTCAATTACTTAGAGAGAGAAAGTGCTTTCTAAAGCTTCAAAGTTGAACTGATTGAATTCAAGACGCCTGGAGCACAAAATGAATAGAGAATTATTATGCTTCTGGTCTGATTTATTCCTTGGAATGTTTTGTCCAAAGTTCATTTCTAAGGCATTTGTCCCCTCACATATGATTCGCGGAGCGTAACAGTTACAGACGCGACTTCCGGAATTTCAAACAAATAATGCCAGCATACCAGCTTGTTGGTGGGTCCTTTTCTATTTGTTATTTTCATTTGAATAAAACTTTCTTACCATTGAAGGGAAAACGGGACTGAGAGAGCCGTTCGACGCTGGAATTTTCCCTCCGTATGCATCCTTGAACTGATGCGATTTGTTAGCAAAAGTTTTCAAAATTCGTTAGCGCTATTTGTTGTTTAATTAGATTCTGATGAATGGAGTCCTTCCAACTACCAACCTTATGCTCATTGACAGGCTAATTTATCTACTTCACAGAGAAACAAGAGCCGGAGGAAATTAACGTATCACCGCAAACACTGTGAGCAAAACACCGTCCCGAAATGGGACAACCCTCCCTTGTTTTTACGTGGGCAGAGGCAACTCTTTTGGGCTTGTGTCTGGTGAAAGTTTTGCACAACCCGGGTAAAAAATTACCCACACCATAAGATCCAGTTACGGATATCCGCGAATTCCGTTTTATCAAAGGCCCCATAGTTTTGAGAGAGGAGCGAAATTGAATCTCCCGCTTATTGCAACGGAATCAATTTTCTCTTTGTGGTCAGCCGGGTGGTAATAAACGTTATCGCTAAACTTCCTGTTGCTCTTTTCCTTTTTTTCTGCGTCGTCCTCCTACCTCCTTTGTCTTACTGGGTGGTGTGCCTGGGAAGAATTCCCCAACTGTTTACGATCAGCAAAGATAATTAGAAAGAGTAGCTTCCAAGGCCATGGGACGGGATTTGGCTCAGTGTCACCTTTGTGTTGCTTTCTCCAGTTTGGCGAAAGGAGTGAAAGTGGAGCAGAGGCTGGATGAGCTTTGGGAAAACCAAGTGGGAATTACAGAATCGCGGCTGAGTTGAACTCCGGCCAACATTCAGCGATAAGGGACTCGGATTGTTTTACCGAGGCAATACCTACAGTTCATAGATTAGCCGGGTAAACATTTATGGTGGGTATTTGCATAAGGATTTGAGGGTGGAGAGACTTGCTTCTGGAAAGAAGGTGAAAGTCGGTGTCGATGCTTGCGTCGGAGCTGGCATCGGAGGAAATGACCGAGATGAATCTTACAGCCGCCGTTTTAGATACAATGTGGCATGGCAACGGGAGTTTGGACGGGGCGAATTGGACGGGATGAAATATTTCATGGTCGTAAATACCATTTGGGAAAAGGACGGAGGAATCGCGAATGTAGCAAACGCATCTCGGAATCCGACCCTTCTTTTTTGCTCAGGTGGTTTGGGAACTTGAGTTTCTATACAACGACCTTGGATGCTCAATCCACCCCAGTTTCTAACTAAGAGGTGGGGTAGACATTACCTGAAGGACTGTGTCTTGGAGTAAAAACACGTTTGGTACGATCTCATCATTCCGAGGAGGGATTCCAGCAGATCACTTTCCAATTTTAGGGGATGAGGAATTGACCTTGCTTCGGAGCCATTGTAACTTGAAGTTTCCTGGGAAGAAACGCAGCCTGTTTTTAATCTCTTGGCATAGTTTGGATATTTAGTTGTTAAATTAATGAAATGTTATCCTCTTGATGGCCCTTGTGGTACGATGATAATAAGCTTGGAATGCGGGTAGAGAATGCCTTTACACTTTGGCATAAGACTCAAGAAGATGCTTTTGCATTCTCCCGCTCGTACTTTTCCTTTCACTTCTTTGTGTTCAGCTCATATTTCACTTTCTCTCTACCTTCAGTCCTCCTGAGGTAGGAAAGAATGTCGAGGACAAAGAGCAAGAGCAGATCCGCGGATAAAAATTATGAGAGAGAGCGAGATATTTTTTTGCAACTGTTATGTGAACCTGTCATGTTCATGAAGAGCGGGAGTTTGGAGAAGGCCAAAATAAATGATAAAGAATAAAAGAGAAAGAAGCAACTAAAAGTCTCATGAATCTTGGCGGAGAAGCGAGCAGTGTGAGAGTAAAATATGTGAGCTATATTTTCACCGGGGCAGTCGTAACTAAAGCTGGGTGTACAAACAGCCCTGGTAGGTGAAATATAAGGTGGCACCTTATATTTCCAGCCGTTTACTTCTCTTACTTTATTAATCATTGTGGAAAAGTTTGCTCACGTTTCATTGAGCGCTCTTGCAGAGAATTCTTCTCCTTCTGCTTGTTATTGTTAAAAATTCTAACGACACAACTTTTTCTCAGATATTTTAATAATTTAAGTATTTTTCATCAAAGTAGACACTTGCATATGAGTCGTACGTGAATGAAAAATGAATTTTTACAAAAACTTTACAAGGGAACATGTTCCGGGGAAAATCTTTTTCCCACTTTCTTTCCCTTTTTATATTCTGCTAAAAACTTTGATGTTCTACAAAAATAATTGCCTACTTTCCGTCCCATGCCTTCTGTGAGTGAACTGACTGACTGAGGAAAACATGATCTGAAAACTTTTCCAACTTCTAAATGCTTCAGTCACAGTTTAGTCATGCCATTTTTCTTCCGGAAAGTAATCGCCTTGTTCCCTTTTGCCATACTTGTGTCCAAGTCCCTTCTTGCGTTTTCACATGCTAGTAACTGTTTCACGATGACGTAGTTTGTAACGTAACGCC
>VRMD01002859.1:0-12197 GCA_009872375.1 Sminthurides bifidus | reverse complement strand
CTCAGCCTTTGATTTTTGGAGAGCATCTCCTTGCATAACTTCAATGAAGCTAGCTTTCGCATGAGGGCAGTGACTTCCTTTTCATGGTTAGAAAATCTGTTAGTGCACAAAAGCAAGGATTAGTTTCTACACCTCATCTTGTGCATAAGCGACACACCATTCTACGGAAAGCTTTTGCAGACAAATCATAGTTTCACGGAAAAGTTTACAAACTTGAATAAGAGACGAATGAATAGATGACCTACTAATGTCTAGCGTATTCCAATGACAGTAAATTATAGCTTACTTTTTGAACAATTGAGCTACATCAAATCCACTTGCAACGCAGTCACTGAGAATCCGAAAACCTAGATCGGACCCTTCTCCCTTGGACATGAGTTCATCCTGAGCTGCTTGTAGCCCTTCCAAGCTTAATTCGGCAGTTTCGAATCCCGGGGCGCTGGTTTTAATGCAATCTAATGCTTTGGACAGCTCCATCTCAAAATCCAACAGGAATTTTGTTAACTCAGGATCAGTGAGATTCATTGTGATCCGGCTTATGGCAGCTTCAATTTCCTGTATTTCCTCAATTTCTTTCAAATACATTAAGATTTCAGTATAAATTAAGATCTCGTGCTTAAGCTGATTTCGTTGGAATAGAGTCTTGCCAGTATCAGCAGCTATTGAACTTTGAAGTTTCTGAAAAGGTAATAGTCACAATCAGTCACGCAAACAAGTTGGTTTTGATTGCATGCTTATGTCTGCTGAGAGTATACATGGGACAGAGAGGTACATCACCTTTTGAAAGTTTTGAAGCTGATATTCCACCAATTGCGCTAACAATTTTTCTTGAAGATACTGTGTGAACATCAGTTCGATCATATCAGCTTCTTCTTCACCAACCGAGGACACATCTGGGGGATTTTCAGGATTGACATTTGACCCATCCACACGTGGAACAACGATTGGTTGGCCATAGGCACCTGAAGCAATTCCTCTATTTCGTAATTCAGATTGAATTTTAAGAATCGGAGGTTTGCCCAAGGGTTTTCGTATTTGCCCTACAGTAGTAGAATTAGATGATTTGTTCGGAATTGGCATCTCCTCCTGAGATTTTGACCTGTTGCAAAAACAAAGCAATAGTATTTTATATACTTGTGCTTTCACACAAAGATTTTTGAAATCAGTTTCGCTATTATTACCGTTCAGCCCGACTACCTGATGAAGAACCTTGCAATTCTTGGATTCTCTGTTTGGGAGCTTTCTTAGGTGACATTCGTCGATTCATTGCAACAAAAGAGACATTGGTGCTTAAATTGCTTGTAAATTTCCACAAAAGCAGACGACTCGATGAGGATGACGCAAAAGTTTCAGAAAATAATAAGAGTTTCACAGCTGGTTTTTAATTTATTAATTCACCCACTGTAACTGACATGAATAATAAGAATGATTTTCCACGGTATATTATGCATTAATTCTGGCAACCAAAAGCATGCCCAAGCATCTTAATGTTCTCATGTCACGAGCACAATAAAATATCATGGCGAAACGCCGATAGAAAAACTCGAGCTGACTGCAGGCAAGATCCCGCCAATCTGGTCTAGCTACATGCACAAACTCAGGTGATAATTTATCTTAGCCGAGCAGAACATTTACATGTGTGGAAACTAAGGCCCCAACAAGGAATTCACAGGTAGAGCATCCGTTTTTTAAACATATTTTTTGTGAATGAACCTGTAATTTTTCATGCTTTTCGATTTCATGTGCTCATAGCTTAACGGCTTCGCAGTTTGCAGTCCAGTCGTGTCCAAGCTGAGGTTCAGAATTCTGAAACAGCGAGTTATTTATAAATACTAATCATTAATTAAGCAGATCACCACAGGTACTCAAGTAAACTGTAATTTTTTCCGTCGGTTGACTCAACTTTGTGATTAAACCCCCTAAATGGCTATTAGCATCCTCCTAATGCATTAATTGATCTATATCCTTTTTCTTTGAAAAAACTTTATTGACTGACTTATATTATTTTGTCTAGGAGAATGGGTGGCATTACATCATCTTTGATGAACCCTGCGACGTCTTTACCAGCTGATTTCATAGCAAGTCCCATCCAAAGCGGCGATCCAGCTGTCCTACAGTCAGAGAAGAAAATTCCGTCACCGGCCGAGACTCACAATGCCAACCAAGAAGGTTCGGGAACCCCTATTATACCAAAAAACAAGACCATCTTCGGTCTGATCGATCCTAGGTCCCCAACGCAAGAGATCAGCAGAACCCCAATTGCCGTAAGTTACTTGATTGTGGTACTTCATCTATCATAGGCAATTAGGGTAGGGTTGCGGATAATGGGTGTTGTATGGGGCTTTACGTACAGCTTTGTTTAATGTTAGGTCAGGCAGCCGCCCGCAGGGCTAGAAGCTGTCACATGCTGGAGGCTGCCCGTAAAGCCCCATACAACACCCATCATCCGCAATCCTACCGGCATTAGTGCTACATGAACTAGAAGCTGATTCATACTTATGCTAAGCACGATAAAAATTCTCCCAAGCACAAAAGGTGTTGTTAATTCTTTTAGATTGAAGAACAAAGGACACGTCGTGAGGCCGCTCTGGCTCGCCTTCAAGATAAACAGGAAAATTCTCCCGTGACATCCACACCGAAAGGAGTTAGTGCTCCAAAGCCTTCTACTGCCAACAGTGCCACACCTATTCGTTATTCATCAGTCCTGAAGGAAGGTCGCCAAAAGGGCACGTGATGTGTCGTGTTTTTTGCAAGAATCTTCAAGATTCTTGCTGTTACAGCGGGTACCCATGTTCCTTGTCTTTCAAATGTCTAAGCCAAATTCGTTTGAAATCACCTTCATTCAGATAAGCAATCACGACTCGTGAATCTGCAACTGTCATGTGGTTGTTAGTACTACAGAAAGTTTTATAGCACTGCAGTACTATTTGCGAAGTGAATTACAACAATATTGATTGCGAAATATTGACTGTGATTCTTGCACGAAAATGTTTTCTGAGAATTTGTACTCGGTAGAATAACTATATAATAAGTTCAAGAATCCTTTAGCTGTAATTTTTGTAGTTCGATTTCTACTTTCGAAACAAATAAGAAGTAAAAGTAACAGGCCTGCAATCAAGCCGCTAATCCTTGTTCACGCTCGTCCCATCTTTATTTCATCTAATAGAAATCAGATTGTTCTCAAGGTATCAGTATTCAGTATCAGTAAATATTTTTCTGGCTAACTCGGCTATTGCTGGAAAAGGTAACCGAAAACCGTCCGGATCATTAATGGCAAGTTCAGAATCACAGAGAGACACATATTGTTACTATGTTATTCACATAAAGGTTTCAAGTCAAGATACAAGGGTTCTCGTTATCGTTCTCAGCGTGCACATTGTATTCCAGGCGGTTCGGTCCCGTCAACCATAGAACATTCCCTTCAGCCGGTAGTGGATTGCTGAGAGGTCCGAATAAGCCTCGATAATATATGTGTACCTATCTATAACATATAAAGTGTGACTGACTAACCTTGCCGGAAAGGGTCAAATAGTCTCAGTATCCAGCAAATTGCAACGTTGGCAATATTAGGGGGTATTGTAGACTACGTCTGCAGCGGAGGAGAATTCTGCTTTTATTTATCAGCTGAAATCAGTCAACTTAAACAGTTTTTGTTGTATGTGCATTCAACGTTGGACTATCTACCTTGAAGTGGAAACTGTATCAAAATCCATCAGTTCAAGCGCGCGAGGGACACAAATGCAGGCAGTTTACGAACCTACGTATTTTATTCAGGGGGGATGATGACATGGATGATGATGATGAGGGTTGTCAAAATTATGATGATTAGAAAATGACATAATACTTGATCAATACGCTTCGGATGGCAAATTTCATACGCTTTGTTCGGTACGGATGCCCGTTACTGAGACTACTAAAGTTGGGATTGGCAGTTGTGATAGTGAGTCATTTTCTTTATTTTAGTGAAAGCCACCATTATGGGGAGGAACAGCCTGGTTCGCAGTGCTGAGGGTGTCAAAGGAGCTGCGTTTAGGAGCCATTACGAGACCCTTGTTTATTTAGGGCGTGTACATTATGTTTTGTAGTAAAAAACCATTCTCTCTGCTGAAGTGAGACTCGCTTTGACACTTTATTCCTTTCAGCTGGGCAATAGCTGCAACGAACGGTTTGGAATAAACTTTGAAACGTGATGCAAACATTTGATGAAGATGAAACAAAAGGCTTATTTCAAATCCACGTAGTCCGAATCCAACTCATCCGAAGGACTGGGACATGGTGTGGGATCGTCTGTATCGATCTCAGCAATGCTTTGATCCGTGTCTATAACCGATACAGGAATACGCACTTCAATGACTGTACTGCATTCGCTTGTATCCGTCGTCGTGGCAGAGGTTACACACTCAGTTTCCGGTTGCAATATATTTGAAGCAACTTGGTAAAACTGCAACAAAAGAAAAATATTTCAAATTTGCATCGTTTTCTTCGGCTGTTTCTGCGGCTGTTGCTTTGCTGTTTCTTGCGTTTGCATTAGTGACTAAGAATTTTGAAAACCCAACTTTACCTCTTCATAAGGTAAATCTAAGAAGAGTTCTTGTATAAATCGCCGTAACGCTAGACGAACGTTGTGACTGCTCAGTATTGCACACAGTTCCGAGTATAGGCAAAGGTCATGGAAAGCTTTAGGAAATTTTTGCTTCAGCCTGTAACGCATTGTTATCAAAAAGTTAATTTATCAGCAGCTAAATACCTTCCGACTGTAAAGTGTGCAGAAAAATACTCACGTACAAAAGGGATAACACATCAACTTACCTCAACAGGCCTTGCTCGTTACTTTTAGCACCGACACAACTGATCATGCTTGTGACTAGACGTATAATCTCTTTGCGTAATAAGTTCTTCCCTTGAATGCTGTTAGGTATTATTTTTCTTGTGTCCCCATCTTCTACGCTGCTACTACTTAAGAACGATCCTATCGACAACATAGAATTACGGTTGCCCTCAATGTTTTCGACTCCCAATAGACAATCAAAGCTTTGTTTGACTCCATCAACTGAAAAGAAAGTGAATTCGCTATTTCAGACACAAAAAATTTTCGCAGAAAACATGCGAGAGGCAAATTGAGAAACTGACTGCACCTTTTACCGCTGGGACTACTTTACTGTCGACCACTTTCAAGCAGGCCATACAAATTCGATGAGAATGAAATTCAAACACGTCTTCACTAGGTGCTCTTAAGTTAAGGTTGGAGTCCAAATCGACCTCTGCCATAAACAACAGTAATGGAAACATCAAAACAAGAACCAGAAGCGCTTATAATTGCGAACAGGCACATAAAAACACTGGCAATTCGTCTATTTATGGCGATTATAAGCGCATAAGTCCTACAACTCACCATCAAAATCAGGAGAAGAAGGAGTACTAGATGGAAACCTTTTTGCTGCGTCGCCGGCCAAGAAAATCATTGTGAATCTTTTTGGCAAACACAAACCCATAAAGCAAGGCCCTTTCGATTCATTTTCTGGTATGGCACGGAAAGACGGAGTTGAGAGGGATGTCATTGATGAGTTCACTCTCATCAGCTTGGACTCCAAGAATAAATCCTTTGGAGAACGCATAAACCGCCTATCCAGGCTTGTGGCTTTCATAGTCCTTACTGAACCAATCCGCTGATGAACAGAAGGTGGGAAAATGTCCGATTCGGAGGATAGGGGTACTTGTATGATTGGTTTCCGAATCATACTCCTGTAAATGTAATTAGGGGATCCCAATCTAGTACCTGGATCAGTAAAAGCCCGGCTATTGTCTGTAAAAACAAGTGAACACAGTTCTTTCAGAACTTGGACGTGACACGCTAGTTGGCAATCTTCTGCCCAAACAATTCTGATTGTTCAATGCTTTCAAATGCAGTCGTGTTACCTCTAGAGGGAGGGCTTAGATTAGACGCAGAGACAGGATTCGATAAAATTGTTGCGGTTAGAGAAGGTGAGCTAGGAATGGGACTCAAGTGCTGACCAGATTCCGCACTAAAATTTTGGATTTTGTGTTCTGGACTCGTGCTTTGAGTCGAGAAATTTTCAGACAAGCTAATCGCCCACGTGCGTCTGCTTACACCAGAAATCGTGGCAAAATTCTTCGTAGACACATTTGCAGCTGAACTGCCACCATTCGACTTATCACCATTATTTGGACGTTCTTTTAAACTTCCACCGCGACCACTACTGAAAAACCACTTCAAAGTACTTGAGTCCACAGGTCTAAAACTTGACGAATTACCAAAACTACTCCCAGATTTCGACGTACTGAAGCTTCCATTTCGGTTCCTGGATCCTTGCGTAGCTTGGGATTCACTGTGACTCCGAATATGTGATACTGCAATAGAATTATCTCCTGAGCGCTGGTCTCTGAATGATGCATCATCTAATAAGTCTTCCCCGTCTTCCATAAAGTAGCCACTTTCCCCATCTTCTTCAATCAGGTTGTTACTATCAGATCTTGAATTGAGAGATGCATTATCTAATAGGTCAATTTCTGATTCCAAGTCAAGATCCTGATTCAGTGGTTTTGACTTGAAGCACTTTTCCGCTAGAATCATGGCACCACCCCACACAGGAGCCAGTTCATGGTGATTACGAGGCATAGCATGCCATTCGAACTTTCGTACGAGTTCTGCGCCAGGCTGCGTGGAAGAAATCAAGCACAAACAATGGAAAGCAGTGTGGCGAACCGAGAGCACGGGACACCAAGCTGCCAAATGTACCATGGTCTCAAGTACTAATCCCTCTTCGACGATCGGAAGAGCTTCAATGGATGTGGCTACATGCCCTAGCGCCCAAAGTCCGGCCTTCAGGTCTCGAGTGTCTTCAGGGGTGTCACACTTCCTCTTATTCACTAGCTGCAAAGGAAAACTATCATGAAGGTTGCGCAAGTAAAATCGAAACCTTTAAAAATTTCTGTTATCTAATTACATCAATCAAGTCATAAATATTCCCAAGTTCCAACAACAGCTCGAGGCCCAACTTATGCTGCGCCAGTTGGCCGTACAAATGAGGAGGAACGTAAATATCAACAAATTTCGACTGTTCTTGGTTTCCACTGGGCCGTTTAGGATATTTGCCATCTTCTCCTCGACGTAATGTTGAAACAGTATCTCGAACTAGCACTTCGACGAGTTCCACATACCTACGGAGGAAGCAAAGGTCGCTTGTTAAATTCGTCAAAATAAACATGATCATAAAGCATTATCAGACATTTTGTAACGCCGATCAAATATAACTCTGATAGATACCTTTTATTGAAAATATTCTTCCATTTTTCAATTTCAATTTTTAAAAAATTTGCTTCCAGTAAAAACTTGTATCCCGATGGAAGAGAAACAAAACATATAAGAATTAATAGACCCCGATCGCCAAGATGAGTCAACGATGGCCGCAGAGCAATGAGAGATTCGAGATACATCTGAAAAAAATTTAAGGTTACTGAACACACACCTACAGTGTAAGTGGAGATGTAATAAATAATCAAAGAAATCACAATGTACTCACTTTATCATGAATAGCTTCTTCCAAGATGTCTAGCGCTGCTAATGCAACTGTCCTATGCTTGTCATTTAACTGATTTACCAGCAACTCCATGCCCCACTTGCTGAAGCCCGGCAATTTGGCTCGAACGAGTACTCTTAAAAACTGCGTGGCGTACAACCTCGATCCTTCAATATTCGACAAAAGGGCCGCATTCAAGATGTGCCTACAGGATTGAAACAACGAAAGAAGTACCTGGGATCAAGTACCAAATGCAAATGATAAAAATGAGAAAGGCTTTATCTATTGTATCAGAATTCATCCAGCTGTTACCGACAAAAGTCGTCCGCATAGTCCAAGCTTGAGACGATGAGCTTCACGTAGCTTTCGTGCTGCATTTCCTTCACTAATGCGAGGAATTTTTTCAGTATTTCTTGCCTTTCCAGCACCCGGATTCCCTTGTTATGTTGCGTTAACTGGCCAATAAAAAGGAAGTAATATTGAGACGCCGAGGTTTCCAGTTTATTTGGACTGAGAAAACACCCGTACGGATTCTGAGGATTTCTAAGTAGCTCATCTAAACTCGATGAAATGTCTGACAATAGTTCTTCTAGCATTGTAGCACCTATAAAACTCTAAACACAGAAAAAGTTTGAAAGAATGTGCGAGGCTAATAAATCACAGTTTTATTTTACTAAAACGGACAACTTCAAAAAGCTAATTGATTAACTCACCTCAGAGTCATCACATAAAAATTGGACTAGAGAGCAGCCAACTCTTGCAAAAAGTTTTGTCTGATCCTTGATAAGCTCCATTCGGGCGAACACATTGTTCGAAGGCTTGAAAAAGTCTAAGAGACGGCGCAAAAAGGTTTTCCATGATGAGTCTTCCACTTTCTTCAGTGTATCCGGGGCCCACTGAAACACCCAAGATTCGTCGCCTATTAAAACTGAACTTAGCCTACTAGGGCTCGCAGCATAATTAAGTCAACATGATTCTACGTTTCTGATGTCCAAACAGAAATTACTCTTATTAAGGTGCTTATGAGCTCCCACTGCCAGGACATGGGATCCTTTGACGTGACGATTCCACACTCCTTTAAGAGTTTGTTGGGATTTGTATCCATGTCTTTTTTCAGGAGCTGTGGAAAAATAACCATCTGTCAAAACAGACAATGAGGTTTACATTGCGTGGAAACGTAGGTAAAATGCTTACTCTTGTCAACTGAACTTGGCCAAGCCTATCAACGAACTTATCCGGATGCTTGGCAGTATAACCCGCAAACTTAAGCTGAGACATCAGGAAGATAGAGCATGGAACAGCTGGTCTAGACTTAATACGGTGTATAGCCTTTAAGATGCTGATAGCTTCTAGGGCCCTATGCTGCTTGAGCTGAAGTGTTGCCGACGAAGAAAATGTAGAAGAATTAGATACAGTATTTGAGCTATTACGATCGGTCATTGCATGTCGAATTAAAGATGGAATGCATTGACTAGGATCAAAACACTCGACAGGTAAATAACGGTCGACTAGATTTAACAACTCTCCAAGCAACACGGAAGCTCGGACACTAATGAATGTGTCACTGGTTACGATAACTTCTACCAGCGCGTCCAACAACCCCCGTTTTGCAAAGCAGTAAACCAATAAAGCCTTGTGGTTGGCTGTTATGTTGGGGCTGTAAGTAATCAACATTGTCAGCATGCGTAAGATATGCCTACGTTGCAAATGTGTAGTTGGAACCAGAAAATAGCACTCAAGTAACGACTATGCTTACGTTGTTGCAGATAAGTGTGGTAATACTACCATAGCTTCTTGAACCAAAAACTCGTGTTGAAGTTTCCAACTATCTTGAGGATAATATGCATCCACAGCAGAGAGTGCAACACTCACTTCATCTGTCCATGTTGGGAATTTCAGGCCGATAATTTCACAAATTAAGTTTAGAATGGTCCTCTGCAAAACATTCAGCCGACACATTAGTTTCCGAAAATCATATTGTTACGGACAGATACAAATCTTGTAACGAGCGACGTTTTTAAGCAGATTCTTAAGATGCAAAATGCATCCTGAAAATCTAAGCTGGTGCTGGTACCCGAATTTGCAGTTGCTCTATGTACAATGCATCAATTAAAGCTTGTAATCCTGAGTTTTCGCTCTGGCAAAAATGTGCGATCCCACTCCAACTTCTCAGAACAGTTCCGATAGCAACTTTTGCACAACGGTGGCCGGTTTCCTGTTCCTCCCTATAATTCGCATGTAATGTTACTTGCATAGATCAAAAACGCTCTCCGAATGTAAAAGCGACGGTTTTACTCACATATCTTTATCAGGTTGGTCCCGAATCCCGAGTTTAAAATGTGGGTCAGTCAATGGGGCGACAAGAGCATGAAGATTCAAGCAAGCTCCGTTTCGAGTCTCAGGAACGTTTAGCAGGTGAAGTAAACTGCCCAGAATCGCTTCAAGCACCATAGGAGTAGTACATCCCAGTACATTATGTAGTAAAACGCGAACTCCTCCATTTTCTATGAAGTGCTGTGGATTCAAAATGGCTGGAAACAGGTAAGTCGATTGTCAATTACTGAACTCAGCATTCACAAGATGAACAGCCAACAACCTTGATGGCTAAGAGGCTAAGACCCTTACATATGCGTCATTACATTACAGTTGCTTAGGAAAACTTGCTCACCCAACTGACAAAGTAGCGACAAACTTCCTCGATGTAATTTGTCTGGCTCCATTAGACCATCAAATCCTATAGCCACCAATGCCCTCGTTATAGGACTAGGAAAATTCTCAGCCCCATTCGGAACTGCCAATAGCCGCTGACAAAATCTTGCAGCTTGCAACCGTTCTCCAGAGTTGTTTAGCACAACATCCAATGAACGAACCACCAAATATGGTATTCCCGCTACGTTCATAGCTATAATGTCCGATTCATCCTGGATCAGGTATCGCAGAGCTCTTAGGGCAGCCATGCGCACCACGGTTGCTTCATTAATCAAGCAAGTTCTCAAGCTTCAAGAACCAAAAAAAAACCAAATCCGTATCAATAACTACAACACCAGTATCATTTTAAGTAGTAAGCCTTTCAAGATACTCGAAATATGATACTTACCACATGCAGATTTCTTCCACACTGTACCCATATGATTTGACAACATTTGCACTGCTTCTGCTTTGTACGTATTGAAGCAACTTGACAAGTCCGTTTAGGTATGCCAATCTTCGACCCTTAGTAACCCCCTCTTTGCGAGACACGTTCTTCAGTATGTCTGTCATCAGCAGTTTCGTATCTAGTGACAAAAAATCAAAAAGATAGGGTTTTAGATAACATCTAGGTCAACGTCGTCGGGGCAAGTACGTATGTTGATGGCCAATGCAGTATTCAGCAAAAGCAATGAAAAATCAAGTTTGTTTTGTTTAGTGAACACCGAAAGTTTTTCCAACCTTGATTGAAGTCTAAATGAACTTCGTCCTGCACTTCTCTCCTTGAAGCTGCGGATGTCACAAAAATTTTCATAACGTATAAGATATGCACTCACAGGGTCGTCTAGTTATCAATACATAAACTTGGTAAAAACAGGAAGACTTTTGAACTACACTAGATTACCTCTAGGAATCCTGGACGCAGCTCCAGATCGGCTCTCTCCACCACGGTGGGCACCAGAAGCCGCTTTTAAATAGAACATTGCGGACATTTTTGCAGATAAGTGCTGTAGGCTAGAGGTGACGAGACTATCTGAGCTATAAGTCTTTCAAAGCACTCTAGGTCTAAGTTTACGGATTGAGTTGGCCATTTCATCAACAAAGCAAAAGCGGAACTGGCAGATACATAGGCATCATTCTTGCAAGTTTCTCATCTCCAGCAAAGAGTAGCAGTCCTCGTTAAAATCGGATGCTGAAAACCATTAAAAAATCAATTTTCATAATTTACAGATATAACATGATACTTTTTATCCGCTACAGAATGCTAGCGATAAATCGATGAGCTCCCCACGAAGCCTTTTCTGCAGTTAGCAGCAAGGCAAGGCGGAATTGAATAGGAAATCTATTATTTACTGCATTATCTTTCAACAGCATTTGTTTAAAGACGAAATGTGTTAGTGTAAATATGATAAATACAAAAATATAAAACTTAAAACAGACGCAGTACCAATTTTTAATCCTGATGTGACCTACCCCTTCTTCTGATTGAATTCCACGCTATTAATGCAATGAAGTGAAAAAACAATCCGCAGCAAAATTGAATTCAGGACTGAAATACAATTTAGCATCAATTAGCTAATCTTTAATGTACTGGACCTATATAGACTTTTTCTGCGTGATTCTTTAAAAGTACTGCAAGAATTAAATCATTTGCGGCCTCTAACTTTGAATAAAGACTCACCTTATGCGATGGCTTGATTACGTGACCTCTTGCTCAGCAGAGTGAGAACTTGCAGCGATCATAGGTCAGGAAGGAGCTAAAATCGGAATCCCTTCTAACTAATTATGAAGTGCGACGTGACGATACCCAAACTACGTACTTTTTAATTGGGTTTCTAGGAGCTGGCTAACACCTCCACCGAGTACAAGCCATAAGCATATATGTATGAATGAATGCACAATTAAAACCAAAGATGTTGCACACTATTGAAAAACTGCACCGTCTAGACATTTGCACGCACTGTCTTTAAC
>VRMD01002858.1:0-12198 GCA_009872375.1 Sminthurides bifidus | reverse complement strand
CACTTAGTTGCATCCAATCTTCCATGGCAATCAGTCCTTGCCACCTGAAATAACAAATGGAAGGAGTTTAGATGATGGTGTAATTTTTCCCTTAATGTCATGATTTCGAGCCCGTAAATCATCGGCAGAGTAACAACGAGCACACGCCTAAGTAGCGAGGCGTCGCGCAAACTGTCGTTCTTAGCCGCACGCGGCCCATATTGCTTCATGAGCCCATCAGCTTCATGAGCCACGGAAAACTGTTCAGTCAGTTCGAGCGAGCATTATCTGCGTGTTTCTCCGTTATAGTTAATTTGGTTCGAGTTTCCTTTTCTTAATGGTTTTACCATATTTTCCATCCCGAAGCCGACTATTAAACTTGCATGTTGCACACGACCGACTTTGCCTGCTGCACTCGTCCATCCACATCATATGTACAGCGCTGCGCTGCGCTCCTGCTCATTGACTAAACTTGGAGAGACCAAGTGCACGCACCAGCCCATCGTGTGCCCTCAAAAGGTGATTAACTGTTTTCCCTGTGATTAACTAACTCCAAAGGAGCTTAGAGCACAGTTATATTCTGCCAGTTCCTCGTGTAAATTACTTTTCCACTTTAAACGAACGTTTGATAATGCCAAGCGCCTGAATCCATTTTCCTAATCCCTCCGCTTTAATTTGTCCTTAATGCACCTGAATTCTTCACAATCTTTGCATAATTAATCCCCTCTTACGGCACACTTACTACCATCAACTCCCATACGCAATAGCGCCTTGTGTGACTTCTGGCAGTCGCGGATCATGTTAACTGTTCTTCCCTTCCCGTGTAATTATGGATTTCATAACACCTTTTCATAGCTTTTCAGCTGTTAAAGTGTAACCAGGCTACGTGCACCTCTCTCTGTTTCCTATGTCGTTCCGTCTCTCTCCTTCTCAAGTTGGAAAAATGAGCAATTATTTTCAAACCTTTTACGCAATCACAATCGAGAGTAATTCCGTTCTCACATTACATCTTAAACATCTTCCTAGACCTGGCACTGCTCAAACCAAGTTTCACTCATGTCACATGCCTTGTTTCAGGACTTAATTGTCCCTCTTCTCTCTTTCAATCCAACCCTACCTGTTCATGCGTCGCGTTTGTCTCTTTCTTTCCTTCCGTCCTCCCTTCCGCTCAATTTAACTGCGCCAATAAACAATGCAATGCAAGCACCCAGTTTCCCATCACTGATATGGCTTTTAGAAAGTCAGGAGCGAGCTGCAGTCATTCGTCTCTCCTCTCAATATTGCAGTAACTACGACACAATTGTTGTCAGCATTATTATGGCAATAGCAGACATTTTTAGCAATCATGGCCCAGCATAATCTGATATTGCCTGCATGCGCATCACATTATCGTACAATGCGCATTGATACAGTACTTGATGCACATGATCTCCACCCACCTCCCCAACTTATCTGTGACTATCAAGCCAGCAGAGGCATTTCTGCCCCGATGACAATCAAAAGTTAGCTAAGAAATAACAAGCAAGTTAGCAAATTAACGTAATCTTGAGCGCATTTATCCAAAGCACGTACAAAACCGTGGTTAATTAAAACCAGATGCTTTTCTCTTTTCTTCACAATTCTCACAGCAGTGCATACATCTCGAATCTTTTGCTTCGCTTCCTCTTCATTCAGGGAAGACGTAAGGATGAATGTTTACCTAATTTCTGCACTATCTTCGAGCAGTCTCTCTTCTTACGAAACGACCATTCTTTTTGACCTCGTCAATTACGTCTCGAAAATTCAATCATAAAAGTTTTCTCCATTTGCTCGTAATTCATCGACTTTGCACTCGTTCTCATTTATCTTAAATACCATCTTGCCATTGCCTCGCTCCCAGGCCTGTAATTTCACCAACCTCATCTTGGCTTGCAGAACATGCGTGGATGAAGAACCAAAAGAACCAACTTTCATTCTAAATCCATCGCCCCTCGCAATTTGCTTCCTTTTGTTGACCAAGATTGTAACGATTTGCATATTATACTACACTTAAGCAAAAATCAAGTTCTTCCACCCATACACAGCTCCTTTATGACTTGGTAGTGTACACATTTCTCAAAAAAAAAAAGCTGCATTACAGCATTCGCGAATTCTTTGTGGCGACGACCTCTAGATCTTTTCCCAGCCTTTGACTCTCGTTCCCATACTCAACCACTTTTAATAATGACATTTACCTCAAGAAGGAATGAAATGTCACCTCACCTACCTGCTTTCTGGGATATTTTCTCTTGCAAGCGATTTCCTTCGTCCAACAGGATTTTTCGTCACTTCCGTTCACCTTTCCTTGGCGTAATATTTATCAGCGGCTGGTTTTTTTTAGACGATCAATCAGCTTTCATTCCGTTTCACTCCACTCACATTTGTCATTTGTCCCACGCACAGTTAACTTACTCATAATTCTCATGCATGTTTTGTCACAGGAACCTGCGTAGCTTCCGTTTTTGTAACGGAGATGAATGCTCAGTGGCTTCCACGCAAATCTTCTTCATACAATCTCACCACACTCTTCTTATCCTTTTTTATGAGTGTAATTAAATCCTCATCCACAGTGCATTGGCCCACAAGCTGCGCACATCTTCAGCACGAAAATAAACACTTTGGCAATTAAACACAAGGCGAAAACTTTACAGCAGCGCCATCAGAAACAATGGAGAAACTGTAACTGGTAAACTGAATTGATGCTTTTCACAATCTTCCACCATATCCCAAGGAGTTGGAGGACACACAATTAGCAGGCACCGACAACAAATCCATTAGTGGATGAATTCTTTTGCAATCAGTTTAACTCGTACGTCACACGTCGCAGATAAAACATTGCATTTGAAATGTTTCATCATCACGTTCTGTATAATTTCCACCAGTTTGCAATTCCGTCCGCCTTTGCAAATATATATTTTCAAAGGCTATTAATATAGGTGTTTCCACTCGGGAGTTTTTCAACGCAATGTAGTCCTCTCGCTCATGTACAAGTCAGTCATTTGAAAGAATCAATGAATCACACAAAACATTGTGTTTTGGTCCTCGGACTTGGCGGATACACGGGACGTGGCCAGTCGTTGAGAGACGGCGGAGCGAATTTTGCATTTGCACACTCCTCTATAGCTCCCCCACCCTGGTCCTGGCATCCACACCTTTCTTCACTTTGCAAGGAATGACATGGATATGAGTACCTGTTTGTACACAAAATAATCAATTAATCAACAACCTCATGGCAGGCACAAAGCTGATCTTTCCGCCGTCGTACGTATCCCGACTCAGGTATATTATTGTCGAGCACTCGTTTCGAATTTCATTCTGCCCGTACCTGAGATGAGAACTGATTGGGGGAACAGGGCAAGATCGTAACTCGATTTGCATTCAATTCGCGATAAAATTAATAGAATGCAAGGCTTGGTTCCTCGCTTTCTTGGTTTGGAGTAGAGCAAGGATTTTTTCTTCTTTTTACAAAACTTGAGGAGCACGCATGAGCGGATGGAAAATTGAACTTGTTGTGAAACCTGAGAGAGGAGAATTTGGATTCCTTACAGCTCCTTTTAGTCTCCCTTATTGATAGTCACGCTAAAATGAAATAACTTGAGGAATTTTTTAAGCTTCTGACGTTTTCAATTTCCATTTAGCTGGCAAATTTTAAATTTTATCCTCGACTCCTATTGTTGTGCAAGCCTTGAAACAGAGTTGTGAGCTGTGTATAGTGCAAACTTTGTTATCTTCTTGGCACATTGTTCTGGCATTTAATTTTCTCTTTGTCGCCTCAGAAGAGACACTGTATTATTTCTGCACCATCTGTACACATTGCACTACTGCTGGTCGGTCAATCTCTCTCACCCTCTGCAACTCCTATGATTCAGTCTTCAGTCACAGACTTTGGCTTGACTTGCTCTGCTGAGAACGTCTTTCTCTTTATCTGTATCTCTTCTTTGAAGGAAGACAAATGCATGTGCGTATATACATGTTTAAAAAAATGACACTGACTTTTGGCAAGATATTCAACGAAGGAAAACGACAAAGACTTTTACTTTACCTCTCTCAGTCCATCCGATCACTGCAACAGCCCATGGCGTGGGTTCATATCTGCGGTAGAAGAAAAGATTGTAACTTTTCAAGATTTCATTTCAAAATGCAATTTAATTTCCTCCGAGAGTCTTAAAAAACAGCAGCGTTCCGTCCTTCCACGCTTCACATTTGCACAAG
The DNA here is from genome assembly GCA_009872375.1 of Sminthurides bifidus. Classification (NCBI taxonomy): domain Eukaryota; kingdom Metazoa; phylum Arthropoda; class Collembola; order Symphypleona; family Sminthurididae; genus Sminthurides; species Sminthurides bifidus. The sequence goes on along the minus strand of VRMD01002858.1, from coordinate 7,989 downwards.
TCCTTTAGTTACGGGAAGACACGCATTTACAATCTCACTCACTCACTTGCAGCAGTTAAACTAACGAGGAAGAGTCTTTGAGCCTCCTATAGCTCCCTGTTAGCCTCTACTCCTTTGCTTTGGAGGCAGTGCTCTGAACCTCAATTATCAGCAGGAGCGAGAGCACTTGAACCGTCCGTCTCCTTTGAAGACACTGAATCTGCTTACTTTTAATCCTAAAGATGTGAAATGGTAATCATGTAGTGTGTGCTGTCGCTGTCTCTCTCTCACTCTCTTACTTTTATTATTGTCTTTACAAGATCAGGTTGCTAGGACCTATAGGTACTTTTCTTCTCTTTCTCTCACTGACTACATTACGTGGATAGGGTTTCCGACAGCTTTCCTTTCCACCTGGGTTTGGCTGGCAGTGATTGCTAATGGAATTGAACGTGTTGAGTTTTAATTCCTTATGGTTGGTGCTATCCTTCCGCCGTGCTCAGCTCCTGCACTGCCGTGCCGTAATAATGGGATCTGAGTTACATGGCTTGAGGAAGATGAATTGGATCAACTTGTGTGCTTGCGAGTGTTAGTCTCTTTTTCTTCCTCTCTGTCTCTCTCCCTGGCTGAGCCTCGAAGTCTCGAAGGAGTCTGAGATATTGTGAAATGTTTGAATAAAAACTACCGACATTACCTTCTACAACCACCACTGCTACACACACTCAAGACCAGGACGCATGGAAGAAGAGAACAAAAGCAATCTTTTCTGGCTTACCTGGCTGAACACTTTTCAGTTTCTCTCCGTTTCCTCCCTTGACAGTGGAGGATCCTGCAAGTGTGGAATTCAATAGGTAATAGAGGCATGCACAAGATTGAGTAAATTCAAGTCCGGCCAAAGTGTGTGTGTGATAGAGAGAGACAGGAGCCGAGGGAAACCAGAGCTCTTTTTTCAATGTATATTCACCCTTGTTCTGTTGTGCTATTTCCCTTCAGTTGAGATGATCATTTGTAAGCTGGAAGGGTCTATACGGAGGAGTGTAAGACGGAGCTTTTAATGCACCACGCCAAGAATGAAGACAATAAGGAGGCTTTAAAGGCTCTCTTCTCTGAGATGATGATCATCATCAGGATCAGGAGAGATGAGATGAATCTGGCTGAGGCTGAGAAGATGCACAGGCTGTAATGGACGACGCTGTTACTGCTACAGCTCATCTCCTATCCGGTCCCTGACTTGCAAAGCGTCAAGTCATTTTACCAGCCGGATTTTACACAGCGTTGTGAAAGTGCCGTCCTCGCCACCATCATCATCATAATCATAGCCTGAGTCTTTATGCATGGCAGTGTGTCTTCCTCCCTGCACCATGGCATGGTGGAGGATCGTGCCTTGCCATGGCTGGCTTTCAACCCTGTTTCCCTCTTTAAAGATTTTATGCTCAACAGTAACTACACGATACGGAGCGTCATCCCTCCTCCCTCATCCGCATCCCTTTGCTCAAGGAAGAAAAGCATCATTTTCCACCCTCACCCTCTCCTCTACACTGAGAGTGTCATGTCATGAGATATTCTGTCCTGCCGTACTTTTACATTATTGTTCCTTGCCATCGTGTCATCCCTTGTAGTAAAAGTTGAGTTCCTGTCTCTGCTTCTGCGTCTAATAAAGTATTCTTTTCCACCCTCTTTCCTCCGCAGCTTAAAGTTGGTTATCTCTGGCTATAGTTTCCGCAAGTCTCATATATTTTATTTTATGCCTGCATTATTATCCATAAAGCCGTCGTCCACTCTTCTTTGTTCAGAGATTTTCCTCCCTCATGCTATTAGAAGGGCAAACCGTTTTACAACCCCGACTTGATTCTCGTACAAACAAACACATCTTTGTACCAAGGGTTCCCTTCATCCTTATCGTCCCTTCAACCCATGGTTCAAGTGCGGCCGAAATCGCCCACTGTATCCTCCAGCCCTGGGCCTTCCTTGATTATTCCTTCTTTTTACTACGAACAATCCTTTTTGTACTTGTTTTCCGAAACCCAAAGCCTGGCAAGGGTCCTGTCAAGACGGAACCAGGTCCAAGATGATAGCAGGCTGTGATGTCTCTCAAGGGATCTCAAATTTCCAACCAGTCCCAAATTTCAAGCCCTTTGCCATCAGTCATTGGAGTTGGCTTCGATTTGAGCCAGTCATCCTCCTGTATTTCCTTGTACCACTTGGGATCATCCCTGCCTCCCCCATGCTTGCCCATGTCCTTCTGGTGGTCTGATGGTTGCCGCTGGCCCTTTTAGACAAAAGGCTAAGCTTCCTGCAACAAATGGTTACGCGGACTGAAATTAGAATGAGAAACCGCGTCCAGGGATCATCATTAAGCTTAAGGTTTGTACACTAAACACTGGTGATGATCAGACCAGATTGTTGATGGAAACAAAAAGGATCTCGGGTGAAACAGAACGTTTCTATCAGCCATCACAATGGGCTTGAGCAACCTCCTTGTCTCATGTCCCAAACCTTCTAACTCCCTTCAATCATGCATGTAAGCTGTCCTCGATGGAATCGAAGAAACGTTCTATTGCCAAACGTTCAATACGATAGTAAGACGTTGCCAACGTCAAAGAGCGAGAGGAAAGGAAGGGGGGAATGTGTGTGAAATATAAAATTCAAAAAGTCTCTCTCGCAGCAATTTATTAACGATATCATTGCGGTTTGTGTAGGAAGGAACTGTTTGGCATTTTCACATCCTTATGAGACTACCATTTCCTACGTGCCTCTGTCCTTCTGTTCTACATTGGAATTGACATTATGAGAGCGGGCGGTCGGGCAGGCAGGCGGAAGACAGATGGACACATGAGCAAAAGCTCGAGTATGGAAAAGAACAGCGTGTGCATTGGATTCCACTTTGTGAGTTTATACCACAAAGTCGATAGTAAAATTTGTAATTCACATTCAAGGGATCCGGGTAGTTGGTGGTTGGTTTGTACACAGTCTTGCCATTGTGTCCGGGTTAGAAGGAGACTGGTAAATGCTTCGACCGGCTGGGTCTGTTTTATGTACTGAAAATCTTCCAGCTGTTGGTATCCTGCAGGTCAGGAGAAGGTTGGCGGATGGATGTCGTCATGTAGGAGGAGGAATAAGTTACAGATTCCTTTTGTGTACCCTTGTAAACAATGAGGAACAGAGACAAGATCCTGGGACCAGCAGGATCAGCATGACAGTCTGGAGAGAGGTGAATTGCCCCCGGATTCAATAAGTGGCTGGTATGGTAGATCCCGGTGACGTTTTACAGACACGCGGAACGGAACAGGACAAAACGGAACAGAAAGTAGGACAAATTCAATACGAATTTCCTCCTATGGACTTGATTCCGCTTGGCGACTCACTCTGTCAGTGGGCGAGAATTGGATGCAATTGTGTAACTGCTGGAAGCGGTGTTCTACTTTTCAGCGCAGTTTCCCAAACCTGTGTGGGTTGAGGATCGGCGAGCTGGTAGTCGGAGACGGATTGAAAGTAGCGGCAATGGCATTGTATCTGCCGTCTATTGATACTTGTCCAGGATGAAAAGCTGCTGTAGGAGCGATCATCGGAGTGAAGAGGTAATCTTATCTTGCCGGAGGTGTAGATGAGCTGTGGCAAGGGATGCGGAAGAGCATGAAATAAAGGTTTAATCCGAGTATAGAAATGAAGTGAATACGGCGGGATTTTATATGCTTTTGTGTAAATGTTCCGTTTGCCGGTGGATTTGTCCGTCTCTCAATGCCTCTTACGTCTCTAACTTGATTATCTGATGACGGGAAAAGGATGAGAGATGTTCAGCATATATGCGCGTATGTATATTTTGAGGATGTAGGTGCCGCAAGGTAGGGCAAAAAACAAGGACGTAAGTGGGAAGAAAAGTACGGGAAAACACTCAAGCTGCCAGTAGTAATACAACATTATGCTGCAATACGGCTCACAGTCCATAGGAAAGAGATGACCAGATAGATAGGTGGATTAAAAGTGCGGAAGAAAGAACCAGGCCGGTCGTCTTCTCGTCTTTTACGATAACAAAGTTTTAAGCCATGAATTTGTACACAGGCGGCGTAGCTCATGTAATAGGCCGATGAAGAAGAAGAACAACCCGACTCTGTGAACACCAAGTACACTAACCGAGTCTTCTTCAAGTGCTAAAAGTTGTTGGTATAGTAACCAAGTTTGTAAAAAGGCGAACAAGCCGATGGATGCGGCGGATGATGACGAGAGAGATGAACATGAAACGAGGATGGATGGACCGATGAGGACTCAAGACGATCGTCCTTTGTTGCGTATCCATGTATACCGCAATGGTTTTTTTTCAAAGCATAACAAAACAGAGTGAGCTGAGAGAGCGTCTTTATGGAAACATGTTATCAGAACATTAGTTTATGAAATAAGCGGCCCCGCATCCATCCATCTCATCTTTGTTGATCCATCTTCATCATTTCAAGTTTGAAAGGTTCACTATAAGTCCTTGGTTTCCACAAAACGTCTTTCAATTCAACGCAATCCGAGCGTGGATCAGCTTCTCAATGGTAACTAATCGTTGTGTGAATAATACGTTCCTGTTCTGACTCAACTCAGTCAGTCCTCCTGTCCCTTGGTAAACACGCATCATCATCCGCGTCTTTCATCATTTGAGGCGGTATGAGCCGTGAATATGGGCCACGAATTATCAGCTCGAAAGCAAATAATGCAAGTAGTAAATATGATGAGTTCAAAAGACGACGTTAGGAAACTAACGTTTTTTTACACAACTCCCATTACTGCCACTACCTATGCCCACTGCGTTGAACAAACTTGAATAATCTTTCAATGCCGGTTACCTGACTCTTTCTCAATGTTAAGTTATTGCAGGTGTGCATTGGTTCAAGACGGGAGTGTGTAGCAGAACAGATTTGTCTTGAGTGAGAGAGAGAGATACAGAGCAAGTATTCAAGTAGCTAACTAACTAGTCGAGAGAGCGATTACATGCAATCTCTGCAACCAAGGATAAGACGGGGATAACAATCAAATCTTTTCAATCGTAAATGCAGTTATACGCAATCCTTACTTGATTTCTTGCTCCGTTGCTTACTTAACTCACACACGTAGTATGCTTTGTTCGATTCCTTGTCTTCCTTCAGTCAGGGTTTAGTCTCATGATTACCTGCTTTGCTTTTAGGTTAAGGAGCTTGTAGCTCAACATGGACGGTGAACAGTTTTGCACAGGATTATTACGTTCGGGAAACCAGATTGTTGCAAAGGCGTATTACGGCTCCGCTGCTTCACGGGAAGCTTTCCTGAACTCTGAATCCGAGGGGATCAGGAGCAAAGAAGAAAGGAGGGAGAAAGACATATGCGAATTCCAAATTGAATAACAGAATCGGCTCAAGTTCTACAAGCCTGACAGTAGTCCGTACTACTGACTGACTTGAGCCAAAGTTGCATATGATTTGCATTCGCATGCTCTTCTTTTTGTGCCTGCCGTAAAACGTGGTGCTTGAGCCACGGAGTGATCCTCGACTTCCACCCACCTCCTGGGAATTTGCATAACTTCAATATATACTTGTTTGCTTTTTAGCACATCCTCGAGACTTTTTCGCTCCATCACTCCTCAAAGTTAATACACATGCCCAAAATCATTCATGTTCCCAGTTAGCACCTCGCTCTCAGTCAGCCAGGTAAGTGTGTGATGCCAAGGGCGTGTACTACGACCCCGTTAAATCCATCTCGTAGCTTCGGAGAATGGACGATTCTGTTGCAAACTGCCACATAACCTTCAACATGAGCAGAGGACTGATAAGTTTCCACACCGGCACGGATTGAACCCTGATTTACCTGCGGCCATGTCTTGTCTTACAATACCGGATGAGTCGTAACGTTTTCACCCGTCTTGAATATCGACACATATTCGTCTTTCTCTCATCATCTCCTTCCCAACTCTTCTTCGCCCGTCTCCTCTGATGCACCTCTCTTCTGATCCACTTTTTCAGCTCGCCTACCTCCATCCCACCAATTTCAACGGACTTGGGAGAATAATGAATGCTTCTCTTTTTTGAAATCTCATTCTTAAAACTTATAGCCAATTCAAGCATTAAATCGGCAATGTTTAACTGGTTCCCAGCCTCGTTTGTTCTTCTCATGTTGCAGCAACCCTTTCGGGTCTCTGGGCAAGGAGAAGGAACTCTGGTCGGTCTCACTGTCTAGATCAATTTCTCTTCTCTCAGCCTTTCTGCCTTCTTTAAAGTTGTTCAAATTTTCTCTTTGAAACTGCTCATTTTAAAATTATCTCCGGTTTGTAACCACGTTGTGTTTCATCTCCCTCGTGACGTTGCTCAAAGTTTCCATTTTGTTTCAGTTTCAACAACCTTTATCATCTCTCTCTCTCTCTCTCTCTCTCTCATCCACACACCTCTCAATCCTTCCCTTGCAGACTAGTTACATGAACTCGAAATTTTCAATTTAAACTCGAGTTACTTTTAGAGCATTAGAGTTTCGCATGAGACCACGCTCTGAGTAATTGTGACGCTTCCACGAGGGAAAAGCCTCTTTTGGCAGCTATCGAAGCAACAAATCTGGGATGGCAATCTACTTTGCGAAATCTGTCCGAATATACAAGTTTCTCTAATTTATCATCAGTTGAGAAACGTAGGCATAAATACAGTATATGCAATCCTGAGATGCGCGATGCGTTAATGTGTGCAAAGCACATTAGCTTGCATCATGTGTTTCACGGTTTCGGCTCCGCTCACACACATCCCTTGGACTCTTTGCTACTTTTTCACGAATAATTAAACACCTGTTAGAAGGTCAAGGTGTTTGCGGCGCTGCCATTGGCCACCACTCGGCCAGATTCTCTGTTCGAATAGAGAAAAGGATATTCCTTGTGGTTGAATCCGCTGCCTTGGAGCTAGAGCTGCCCTCGGTAGCAATATCGCAGGCTTTTGCAGGCTTTTATGGATGAAGATGAGGCAGTAGATCAGTCAATAATTCATGAGCGTTGGCTTCTTCTCCTTCGTCCGTCTTCCACATCCTTCATCATCCGTGCTGTCCTAGGAAATTCGCCAGATCATTTGCATTACACGTCTGGTTCCTCTACTCCTCTGTCATTCTTCTTGAGACACGCACGTAGCTCGAAGGATATACGAAAATAAGAAAGGACATCGTCACACAATTCCATCTTTCCCAGCCGTCAATGCAATGCCTTCCACGTCCTAATCCAGCATCTAGGTTGACTAAATATTCGTATTGATGTTACCCAAGCATGTGCATGGCGAGGGCGGTCACACAAAGGCTATTTATTAGCACTCGGAAATATCCAATCTTAAAGGCATAATCAGGTACCAGAGGAACGCTCAGCCTCCTCTGAAGATTAACTTTTGACGTTATCTTTTTGTTCATGCCTGCCTCAGCGTCCCATGCAACTCTTCAACTCTCACTCGCGGCCTTGTCTGCGGATCAGCATCTTCAAAAGATTCGCAGCAAGATAACAAGAGCTGAATTACGCAAAATTTCCACACGAATTACAATGACAAACACGAGTTGCGCTTCAAGAGCACATGGCGGCTGGCGAAGGCTCGTTTATAGAATCCCAGCTCGCTGCCACGCCGTCATGGTCATTTGCATGTTCCTCAGCCTACAAGCACATCTGCGTACCCATAAGCCTTTGCGCCAAAGCCCTCCTGTGGTAGGTCAAGGCCGAGCATTAGTTGATAATGTAATGGATTTCTATAAAAACAATGATATTGTCAGTCAGCCTCCGCCTGCTACTATGCAACCACCACCTATTTCATCCCAGCCTTCGGGACTCCGGCTACTATGAATTATCTGTGTCCGGGCCAAGTCTCCTTACTCTCATCAGTCAGAGAAAGAGCAATTTAAGTGCAAATTACAATCTTCGTGTGGCAAAAGAAATTTCATCTATCAAAACCAGCAAGTCTTGAAGGTCGAACATTTTCTACTTTGTTCCCTTTGCGCATGGTTACCAGACCACGGAAGCTGAATCTCTCAGTTTGTTATCATCAAGCATCAAAT
>VRMD01002857.1:0-12201 GCA_009872375.1 Sminthurides bifidus | reverse complement strand
AACGGTAAAGCGCCAATTAGAGCTGCTGAAGAGTAAAACCTGTGGACGTTCCTAACTGTACCTCGTGAAAGCATGGTGTTAGGTGAAAATGGCTTTTATTATGACTTGAGTCAATGGATTGGAGAAGATCTTATGCTAGGATGAAGACAAGACTTGCTGCAAGTGCTATATGAGCCATTGGACACCATGATGGAGGTGGAGAATGAAATTGAAGGACTACATGTAAAACCTAAAATATGATGCATAGTTAATTGCATGAAGGCTGTCAGTTTTCATAAATACACTCATAGACGCCTTAATGTACTCGCTCTTACCATAAGATGACTGTAATTATATGGAAGTCATTTTATGTGGAATTTACGTAATCAGCATAAAAGTGGTAGCAATTTAATGCACGCCCTTGGTGTGCTTATCATCATTTTCATGAGCATAGACGAAATGCCAATTTAGAAGATTATCATAAGTTTGATCTTGACGGGAAAACTGAAGTGTCGTATTCCGTAATTTTTGTGCTTTAATTGTATGTGCTTGTTAAAGCCACATGATAAATGGTTCAATTACAATTAAGAAACTGAAGACGAGTAATTTTTCTCATGCAGATAGTGCTTTCCCTGAACTTTAGTACTAAGGTACAGGGACTACCCGGAAGTAGACCAGACTACTACATGTTTTAATAACACCCACCGTAAGAAACATAATTAACTCTTGAACCGTTCGTTTCCTACAATTATAGAGAGTTGATAAATGTTTTTTGAACATGAGGGCAGGCCATTCGCTATTCTGAATCATTTAATTTTGATTATGCTGGAATCTCCGGCAAAGCTGGCTTTTTCATCCAAGGTCGCTCCAACTAACTAAGCTCCGAATAAACAAAAGACAATGCTTGGCTTCGAGTATTTTTACCAACCTGGAATGTAGAAGGATGGACGTGATGATTAATGGGTCCAGTGAAACCATAGTGGTTTGCGTATTTATTCCATGAGAAGGTTCCCAAATCTTGATTGGCGTTGTGTACAAGCAAACTTATTTTAACTGAAACTTTTGTTTTCGCAAAATTCTAATTAGCAAGTCAGTACACTGATGACCTACGAGAAAAGGCACCACATAATGACACTGCAACCATTAAAAGCTGGATAAGATAAAGGTTCATGTAGAAACTTTAATTGCAAATGCTGGAAACTCCAAAGGGTCTAGGTTTTAAACCCAATGCTTTGACATTAGTGCCAACCATGGATTTTGTGTAAAAAAAAATAAACTATTTCATGAGAATTAAATTCGTCGCCCATGAAACCACGATTGACATGAATATCAGCGGCGTTCCTCTCCGAATCACGTACAAATTCCCAACCTTAAATCCAACTACACGCAGCGACCTCTTCATCTGCTTCGTAAACGTCTTCCCATTCTCAATCGGCACACCGAATGTCCGACAGAAATAAACGGACGACTCAGCAACTTGCCCAGCCAACGAATAGGTCACAACTTCGGTTATAAGCCAGACAAAGAAACATATTACCAGGAAACCTAGGAGAAATATCTCCAATTCATAGTGGAGCACAACGATGACGTAAATCGTTACGCTGTGGCCCAGTAAATTCAGAACTTTCAAGTATGCGGTGTATGAAAACCGAGCTAAGAAATTGTGCTCCTCCACCATCCTACACACGCATTTATAAAACTTGTAACACTTGTGGTTTCCTGCAAGTTGGCACTGGTTTGTTGAAAAGAACCTGCATAGAAATGATGAATCTTAATGTTACATTGACGACTTGGTAAATTTCACTTCAGTAGTAACATTCAAAGTCTCGATAATACTCCAGTGAAAACGAACCTCATCCAAGAAATTGCGCTAAGAGAAAGAACCATAATTAGCAGCCAATACAGAGTTGCTATATGCCAGCCCGCTGACAAAAATGTAAACTCGTATAACATGATGATTCCATCGATCCACCAAGGTAGATTCAACTGATGAAGCTTCTGCGAAAAACACAGGGAGAAATTGGGGTTCAGTATGGATGACATCATTGTAAAGAAGGGTCCGGCAAAACAGCCCATGGCCAATAAAAGAACGATTCCTTCAAATGGCGAACTTTGCTTCTGTTTCACGCTTAAATTGAACTCAGTCTGTAGATTTTGATCAAATGAGTGCAGCGCGTTAAGGAATAGTCTGAATTCATTCCGAAACCGCCAAATATTTAGCGTCATTGTAATAATCCAAACCAAAAAAATTATGTATATGTGATCGAATAATTGCGCCGCTACTGTTTTGTTATTGAAGCTAAGATTTATGATTCCCACGACAGTGAGATAGATCGCTGAAGTTACAAAACAAAAAAGGTTTAGAAAAAACCTCACGAGCTGAAATTTTGAACAAGGAAAAAATGCCTTCTTTCTCGGGTTCCAGGAAAATGGCAATGCACCCATCAGAGAAGCTGAGGTGTAAAATATCTGGAGATTTCTAACTACATTCCGTGAAATCATTTTTAAGAGAGGATCAGGATCGTGTTTCAATAAATCTGCAAACCGTCCAGAGAAAGGGTTTTGTATTTCGTACTGGGAGCTTAACACGTACGTCCGCTGCACTCAGACCTCTGATTTCGGGGTGTCAGTCCCAGCCTCGACTATTAAAGATGACTCCAACGGACATCAAAGCACTTTATCAAAAACAAATATTATTCTCGCAGTGGGATAATTACAAGTTCTCACGATTCTTATTAGTGGGAATTGCCTCAATTAAACGTCGCAGCAGTGCTGTAATTTTATATAGTGCTAAAATAATTTCGCCGATTTAGAAAAATAATGGACTTAAATTGAGGATGCATAAAATAAACTAATGAAAAAATGAAATTGAGATCAACATTTGACCCATTTTTGTATAGTGCTAAAATAATTTCGCCGATTTAGAAAAATAATGGACTTAAATTGAGGATGCATAAAATAAACTAATGAAAAAATGAAATTGAGATCAACATTTGACCCATATCATTCTAAAATTGCCTGGGCTGTACTTTATCGCATAATACGTACATATAGAACTGCTTTGCGAGACTCATTAAATGTAATTTGGTTATGAGCATACACTGCCCATCAAAAAATAACCTTCGTTGGCAACTTCCTGAATGAATTGTTGTCCCTTTGCCAATCACGGATGAATAATAACCGCGGTATTTGCAATTAATGTTTATAATCCAAGCTTGGTGAAAAAGGTTCTTACAGGAAAGACGGGGCTCTACAATATCTTGAAAGCACTTTCCGTATCTCACCATACTATACTCTACTGACTGGAAAGCTTTTTGCCGTGAGCCATTTACGAGTTCCTAGGAGCAAAAATAATCCAATGTGTGTTTGGTGATTGAAAGCGATGATCAGGTATTTACAGTGTCGAAACTTGGTTGGACAAAGGAACCCACGAGGCGAAGAGTGACTTTGAAAAGCTTGAATGGCTGGTCAGCTCGGGTGGTTCGCCTTTAATAGGGACAAACAAGTCAATAATGTCCGCCGGTCCGCTGACTTCCATTGATTGAATCCAAGAGTCGAACTCTTTGAAATCTACTTATTCATCTGCCAGGGGTTTCCTTTTCTGTCCATGCATGCTCATAAGAAGCCAGGTAACTCAAGCGAAAGGTAAGGCATATCACAAGATCACCATGAGAGGAAAATCCCATGGCACCTCCTCTCTTGCAACTTTGAAAATCCTATGCCTGGACACTGGTCAAGGGAGCATGCCGACCAGGGCTGAATGGGATACCGCCTTACTCTAGCTGTTGACTGCATAATGATTTGTGTAAACGTTTTTTCTCATTGAGAAATCGCTAATAATTCTATTTAGGGCCGAGAAGAATGGCTCATAACCGCCTTGTTGTTGTCGTAACATGAGGAATGAGTGGCCGACCGGAGAGTCGAGTCAAAAGGAAGCGGAAGAGGAGAGAAGACCCGACGCTGGAGATGCAGAAAAGACACGAACCTAACACCTTTTGCATAAAGAAGCGCCTGATTGTAATCCTGTGTGTGAGTAAAATTTATGTGGCTTAAAAACTCTCTTGGAGGCTATCATGTCAAACAGATTTGTGATTGTGACACCCAGTATGCTGGAGACGAAAGGTGAAATGGGAACATGTGTTTGGTGTTCTTCTGGCAGGGCTGGTAAAGAGACCCAGGCTGGGTTTGTGAGCTCAAGGGGTAGGAGAGAGAGAGAGAGAGAGAGAGAGAAAGAAGACGAGAAGAGAAAGAGAAGAACCGGGAGGGCGGCCTGGGGTGAAAAGAATACATGATAATGGAGAGCCGAGAATAGTCAAAGTTAGACAAAATACATGAGTGAGATTCATGATGACGGAGAGAATGTGTAAAAAGGACCTCCGAGCTGTTCAAAGTGCCGAATTTGTATTCCTCAATGGGAGAAGGCGAGGCAAGAGCATAATTGTTTGACATTTGCGGTACCTTTTCAACCCCTAGGGGTGTGGGTTCACATACCAAATTATACGAATACCGCGGCACGGAGTCAGAGCTGGTTCAGATTCGAAAGCGAATGATTCAAATTGTGCCAAGATCGAGGTGCAAGATACTTCGGAATGGAAGCAGAGCAATTCCTTTTGATAACGTTTAGAAATTCAACTTTTTCTAAAAATTCTCAAGCTTGAATGGAAATTACTAATCTGTAAGACAGAAATTTTCGTAAGTAAATCGAGAGAACAGTTCGGAAGTTAATCAGTGACTCCTTGTCTTGACAAGGTCCTGTTTTGAAATCCATAGTTCTCCAATGAATAAATTATCACCTGATGGGTACATTCTCTGTATAATTGTACATTTAATCAGGCGATTGTTATCTGTCATTCTGTGGGCTGTATGGACTGTAATTTGACATTGAAACAGGGGTATAGAGAGAACCAACAGCGGCGTGAAGAATTTACCGTAGAATATCTCGTTAAGAAAAGGATTTTAAAAGAGTTCCGTTAATTTATACCAAGAGCATGTTTACTACAGGCATGGCAAATCCTTCAGTCTTGTGTACTCTTTCTTAACAAGGGGGAGCTAACCAGAAGGAAGGGTGAAAATTAGCGAAAAATTTCGAATCAAATGAGATAAGCTGGTTAATCCATTTTTCGCGGGTTTCGTCCTCTCTTTCCACCGTGATGATACGGTAGATAACGAGGTGTTACAAAACGTTTCATTATTGCAAAGGGCGATACAAAATACGATGCAGAGTAATGCACAGGGGCCAGGGTCCATAGCAATCGTCTTTGGATCGGGAACCTTGATTTCACGAGGAATTGAAACCCGTGACTGGTGGAACTAGCCGATTTCATGGTTAGAATCGTCGCTAATCAGGATTTAAGACAGGGTGGATTGAATCCGATTCTTGTGTCTCATTCCAAGGCTTGTCAGCCAACTTCACAGACAGTCTCAGAGGCAGGTTGACAGCGTCTATAAAAACTTGATTTGGTGGTTGATTCGGCGTGGGCTAAGAGGCTGTTAAGACGAGTGTTGTGAAACAGATTTAGTTCGATAATTCAATAGAGTCAGTCAACCTGTGGCATGTCTAAACTCTTTTCACAGGTATTCACAGAGTGAATGGCAAGAAGCATCCTTGTTCCGGTTCATTACATAAGATAGGAGGGTACATTGGAATGACTAAAGGCTAGTTGGAGTTTGTTCTGAATCCTGAAGATCCACACAATTCAACCAAGGAATACAGCCAGGTAATGTCAAGCTGGGTGTGAAAGAGTCCGCAATTCTACAGGGATGCACAAGGACAGGTTTGCATGTTTTGAGAACTGTAAAGTGGTTGAATGAATGGGATGCATGTTGTCTGCTCGAAGAAGGGGGATGACAGGTAAATCTTGTTGTTAATTTGCTTTAATGAAACCAGATACTTGAACGGACAACCATGGAGGATTTGCCGAGAAAATAGATGAGTTCCACTTCAAACTCGCGCAATTAGGGAAGGCTCGTTTACCTTTTTACAGGGTATGAAGTATGTGCATGGCGTGCATGGTGATTCTCTTGCTGTCTTCTTTGATTTGTATTTCAATGTCCTGAGCTACATGCTTCAAATCCATTAGAACTCAAGAGTCAAAGTGTTTTGGCAAGATGGTAACACAATCACTGTTAAGTAAGCTGACTAACTGATGTTATTGGAGTAAAGCAGAAGTCATTTAAAGGACTATTTACATGTTTTAGTACATTCGCGACAAAATTTGAAAACTCAGCACTGAGAAAATAGGTTTTTATTGCTGTAGAGGGTGGTATTACTGGCAAATGGAGTTGAGTGGTTGGGGACCAGGGAAAGGAAAGGCATGCGTGGGTGCTTAATTGCTAATGGATCGGGCTGCAAACGAGGCATTGAAGAACGTGAGTGGCTGATGCCCAGGTGTGAGGTGATGCGTTTACAATGGTGTATCTGCTGAGACAGACGAGAGAGTCAGCTGAAAGATGTTTATCATTTTTTCATAGTACTTTTTTCTTATAGCCTGTAATGCAAGGATGTTTAGGCCTGTTGGTATCGTAACATGGTTGCATCCCAGCTTCGTGTACAGGTAAACATGAAAAGTTTGCATATTTTCTGCTTATTGTGAATTGGAAATTATTACTTGCAGTACTTAAGTTTTGATAGATGGGAAAAGTTATCTCGCGTCATGAGCGTGTGAGGAGTATTTAGTACTTGAGTTGTAGGAGGTAATAGCGTGTAAATGAAGTTCATATCCCTTTAGCCAGGAAAGGAAAACCGAGTTTAAATAATTTTTCAAGTGCCCATGACTAATGCAACTACATAAACCAGCTCACGTTTATCGCATCGTTCCTTGTGTGAAATGTGATGGTGTCCTACTCGTTGGTGTGGGAGATGATGGAAGTTGTAGGACTTTACTACAGACTGCAGGGTAATTCAGCGTACTAAAAGCTGAGAGTTGAGGTTTTAGTACTCCTAAGTTATAAAAATGACTACAAAATTGGCAATTTTGGCTCAGTAGTTTTGTAGTTGAGGAAGTAAATGGTAATAGTGTAAAGAGTGCAGGGTAATTCAGAGTACTAAAAGCTGAGAGTTGAGGTTTTAGTACTCCTAAGTTATAAAAATGACTACAAAATTGGCAATTTTGGCTCAGTAGTTTTGTAGTTGAGGAAGTAAATGGTAATAGTGTAAAGAGCCTTGGGGTTTATGAATCTGGCAGTTTATTTTCTAGTTAATAGTTTTTTGGTGAATGTTGAAAGTTCTGCAATCAATCATCCAACGTTGAAACGTCCACGGGATGCAGGGGAAGCGTAGGTCCATGGCGCCCATACCCTCATCGTCATCCTGGGACTGGAATCATTAATACTGTGCAATCAAGACAGTTAATTTCAGAAACCCTTCAAATTTTTCTACCACTAAAAACCTAGAGATAGAGACATGCGTAGTAGTCAAAACTTACATCTTTGCTGCAGGAGCGGTGTCGGCTGAAGCAGCCATTGCATAGGGGTAATACCCTGAATAGTCCCCTACGTAAGGTTGATACCTGCAATTAGATTGAAGATTTCGGATTTTTAGATCATGCGCATTAAATCGAGCTTGAACGTTAGATTTATGGCTTGAGTGATAAAGGTAAATCAACGTTTAATTGGTTACACCTACCATCCCGGGTAATCGTACCCGTACCAAGGGTGGGCCTCGGCCAGTAGGCAGCATCCGGCTGCTAGTAGCAATATGGCGACGAAAGTCTAGGAAAAGTACAGGCCGAATTAGAATCTAGAAAATTTCTGATTGAAGCGGAAGATTTTAAAGAGGTCGAGTGAAAATTCCAACTACCTTGAAGCTCATTTTGCACGAATTCTCACTTTAACTACGAAAGAGAGGGGATGGAGTAAAGGATGTTTTTGTGAGAAGTTGCAAAATTTCCAATTCTACTGAACGTTAGTCGCGCTTTCCAAACTTGTTTTTGCTCTGGTTGTACATTGCCTCCAAGTATGCATTTAAATAGTGTTTTTTGTGCCACATTCCATTTCATGCAAACCAAAGTCCGTCATACCCGGTACAAGTTGAACTAACATGAGCCACTAACCTAGACTCGCTTACCGGTCAATACGACGACCATGTGGTCGAGAGGGCAGAATGACGCATTGCGAATTTAGCACACCGGTTTTGTATCAATTAACCCAGTAAGAATTGCGGGTTTCGGTCTAACCGTTTCCTATATCGACGAGTGTGTATTCCATATGCATGTATCTGCAAGTATGCATCGTATATTGGATCCGTGGGCTTTGATGATGAGAAGGCAAACTGCTTCTCAGTTGCATTGTAACTTTACAAACTGTTGTTCTTCTTGACTGTTTTGAGAAAATATGTCATTCTAATGGCAACGACAAACACCGTTCATGCACTGCCATTCCAAGAAGATTGCAAACTTGGCTCCTTCCAAGTAAAAAACTTAGGATGCAGGTGACGCATTTGAAAATAAAAAATCCGATTTTAAAATCGGAAACATGATTTTTATGAAACAGGACACCAGGTGACCTCCTCTTTAATCTTGCTCTCATTCATTCCTTGATTCATTCATTGTTCATTCAAATAGAAATGAATCTATGACTTGAGTATCAACACGGAGGATGTCCTTGCGTCAACTAGATAAAAATCCAGGGTTAATGAGCGTCTCGCGTGCAAATTGATTTTGCAGCTAAAATTTGAAACCGATATACTGTAATTAGCGATTTTGCCGCTTTGGAAACCGCACGTCCTACAGCTTATGCCCTTTACCTCTTTCGATACCAGATTTTGCGTACGTGCCTGGTATGCTTCTCCATTATAAATCATTGACCTTCAAGATCGTCTTAGAATTGCAACTACAACGGTGTAACTTAACGTTCCCAGTGCAGTATTATCTAGTTAACTGTCAGTCCTAACATTCAAGTACAAATGAAAGATGGTGATCGTGTTCAGTTCATGTACCTTGTATGTATTAAGTGAGGTTTTTCCCAAACTGCTTTCATTGCCACAGCCAACTGATCACACACATGTGTTTAATTCAAAACCCGCAGGGACGCATGAAAACAAGAAGCCTGTTTTTCTCCATCTGAAATGTGAATGGCTGATGATGAGAAATCTGACGTCCCTTCTGCCCTACGCTCACCCTTACCAGAAGACTCAATAGAGCTTAAGCAAGACAGATGAAGGTCCACAAAGGGCACACACTCCTCAATAGTTTTCGGGAGGTGAAAAACTAAATGTTTTTTTCAAAATCACAACCGTGTCCGTCATGGCGAATATGTGAGGGTCCTCTCTCTCTCCTCAAGGGAAAGCTAAACCTCATTGCTTTCTATGCGCAAAACTCTCTCACCCATAGCTTTTGCTTAGTCGTGAGCCCTTGGTCCCTTTGATTTTTCTCCGTTTAGTGACTAAACTACCCCTACTTAAACAGCCATCCTATGGGTTTCAAGGGCACATTTGAATGTAAATACCAAGCTGCACACGGTCATCTGATTCGCCACGACTCACCGAAACCAGCTCCCGCGGAAACCTGCGTCGGCCCTTCATGTAATAGTACATGCATATGTGCCGACCCTTGCAACCCTGACTCCGTTACTTGGATACCAAAGCCTTGGCTCTTTAACTGTGGGATAAACGATAAAGAAACGAGGTTTTTGAATGAATACGGCACAGCCGGCAGATTTGACTCAATGCTGGATGTGGAGCTAGCAGCGGAACATGAAAACGATCCCAAAGTACTACTCCAAGGCTCCGTGGAAAATCCGAACCAATACTAATTTAAATGGACGGTCAAAAATGAATTCGAAACATGACCAACGACATCGGATCCGTCTTGTTTCTCATTTCAAAATCCTATTGTGGGAGAAATGACTGAATTTAGGCACACGGCCACCATGAATCTCATTCAGTAAAGCCAGGGTAGGTAAATCATGGCACTCGTTGAGCCAAATGTACACGAAGACACGCTTCACACCATCCGTTCAAAATGAGCCACATTGCATTGCAATAATCAAGGCAATGTGGGGTCTTTTTAGCTGTTTAATTCATGTCATTTTTGGTAAGAATTTGAGGAATCATTGTAGCCTCTGCCATTATGATTGTTTAACTCGATCAAGATGACTGCTAAATACGCGATATTACAATATTACTTGTATGTACATTGTCCATGGTTTTTTCGTAACTGCCACCGTGTCAGTTATTACTTGGGTCTTTTAGTATCGGTCGTGGAAATTGGATGTAATTTTGAAGTAGAAGAAAATAGCTTTTTGAGGGGGTAAGTGTATCATAATGACAATTATTAGCGACGCATCATCTTAGCAGAGTAACTTGATCTCTACTTTGAAAGGGAGAAGAGGTATACCTGAGAATCATACCAAAGGCTTGAAAGATGTGAGACCCTAGGCCCTGGAGCCATGGGTTTGATTTCATGTAGAACAACTTTTTTTACATAAATATCGCAACTTGAGAGATTAGAGACAAAGCTTTGGGGCAAACGCATTTGCTACTGCATCTTCAATCTCTCCAAGCTGGCTTCTGATTGTTCTCTTCTTGTGACTTGTGAGCAGTTGTACATCTCTGGTAGTCGCTACTGAATATTAAACATTTACTGAATGCTGCAGACGGAAATTACCCATCTTCACGGTGTTCCTTTGCCGAGGGGAGATGATATGAAATCACGGTTCTTCCTTATTACCGATGAAACAAAAAATTTTGAGAATTGCTTTGAGAGTCTTGACAGTACGTTTGACGGGTGTGAAAAATGCGCACCTTGACCCTTGACTTGTCGGGATAAAACAAATGATTTGTAGATCTGGACAATTTGAATTTCAGGAATTGAAACAAGAAGAACTTAAAGTTAGACTATGTACTTGAATTTGCAAGGATTTGAAATACCTTTACGTTAATTATGATTGAGCCTAGGGTGTGAGAGGAGCAAAAATCTAAAGATACAAAATCTGAGCCTTTAGCTCATAAACGACACTGATTTTGATAGACTTGGTTTTTTAAGGATGAAAACATTTTCCTTGAGCACAGATCCTAAAGAACTTCTTAAAATTCTGAAGAGTTTGGCACAAAAACTTTCAAATAAGAAATCAGGAGAGGATGAGTGAAGGCATCCTCAGCATGAGGTCCTGAAGGATGCAAGTTTTTCAGGTGCGATTGTCGTCCCGTCTGAGGAGATGTTAATGTACTCGGACGATCTCAGGTGTTGGATTGTGTACACGTTCCCTTTTGAAAAGTGCGTATTGAATGACACCTTTTAATCACCTCCTGGGACGCTAAAATACCGAGTTTCTCACCCCATTAGAGCTCCGTGAGTGTCTCATTAATTTCAAGCTGTTGGGCTGGAGGCCAAAGGAAAGGATGAATTTGAATTGAATCTTTAGGAGCCGCGGGTTTTCTACAGCATTTTATAATGGAAATAGTCATTATCAAGCAGTCATCCTCAATTTAATATCTGAACTTGAGCAAACAGTAAAATATCAAATCAGCACTGCGTTTACATCTACAGTGGAGTAATTAGTGGGAAAATTCCATAATTTCGTCAGATTCCGATTCTGTAAAGGAGACAATCTCCTCCTTGCGCTTGGATTTCGATGAAGATCCGCATCCTTGCTTTGAATCTGATTGATCATCCGCGCACTTAGAGCTAGTAAGGGCTTGCTCCTCGTCATTTTGCGATGATTGATCTTCAGCAAATGTGCCTTTGGGAACGTTGGATGGCAAACAATCTGAGCTGAACCTTAAGGACGAGCCGCATGATGGCGACAGGACATCTCCAACAGGAAGGTCGAAGTAAACAACTTGGTCAGTTTGGCAAAAGGCAGTTGTGTTGGTTCGGTAGCATTGTCCTTGGTAAACGAATTGAAAAATAGGAGAAGATAAATCTTCCACAACAGTCTCTGAAGATGATGGTGGACTAGACCCAAGGCATACGTTTGATTCGCAAATTCCAACGGAGGAGCCTTTATTGCCCAAGCCTGATTGGGGAACAAGCCATTCGTTTTCTTGGCAAGGGCCCTGAAAACGGCAAGGACAATTCATTGCGAGGAAATAATTGACAATTATTTATTTTCGGCATTAACAGTGGCTCACCTGACTATAAGCAAAGTAGCACAAATTATCCGCCCGATAGTACAGAAGAGGTCGCTGAACACAAGAATTGGCCTCTAGTAACCTTAACGGGCACTTGGTACCAGAGTCATAGGCAGTGCTAATGATCTCATTTTGACTCAAAACTTGTCGTT
>VRMD01002856.1:0-12202 GCA_009872375.1 Sminthurides bifidus | reverse complement strand
TAACTTAACAAGTTGACGCATTTAGCTTTTATGGGAAAAGAATGAAATCTCAAAACGCAGGTTAATTCCACAGGAAATCAAGCACAGGAAGTCGGCAATTCTGACATGCAGCCAACAGATCCACCACAGGTTCTTCAAACTTGCTTTCTTTTACTTGGGAAAAAGTTTTATCCATGATATGAACTTGCTGTACTTTCAGCTTCATAATACTTTCACGGTGATCAAGGCACAGCAGACTCCGAATGTCGTCATGTCTGGAACGTGGCAGAGTACGCGTCAGAGTCAAGAAGAATATCGTGCAGGAAACCGGACATGCAGCTCCTATGGAAAGGTAACGTAAGCGGAGAGCAAGCTTTTAAATAGACCAGGGCGGGGGTGGAGGGAGGACAAGAACATTGCCGCAGAATCTCTCAGACCATGTAAAGCATTCATCTGCAAACTGGAAGAGAGAAAAGGAGCGTGAGAGAGGACAGGAACAATATGATGAAAGGAAGAAGCAGGAAGAAACCCAGGCCGCCGCATCTTCTTCCCTCTGAGATGCAATAGGAGCCGAGATGATGATGCGGTCGTCAAAATCTTTAACAGAGAGACAATGAGACGTTGCCTTAAGGAGTAGAAACTGGGCTCATTGATTCATCAGGAAAATTGCCACTTATAAACAATGAGCTGGTCTTCGCAATGAAAACGTGTGCGTGCAAATCTGCTTCCTCTTGCTTTGTAGTGAGGTGAGGTTCCTTGGTGAAACCTTTTTTTCACAGATTTTTCGTCCCTGCGAAGACAAGGGAAAGAGCGGAGAGAGAGAGAAGGAGACAGCGCCGTGTCAATTCTCAAGTTCCAGTTTTGCCTGCATTCCCGAATGCGCCTCTTGTGGAGGCTCAAGTGCACAATGTGAGATAGGTGGCAGACAAGCGATCTTGCTTTGGAGCAATGGTAAGGAAAAGGATGCTATCGAGCCTAGTGGCTTTCACTCGAGAAAGTGACAACCATAAGGCTGTCTAACTTTACACATGAGCTCAATTTAGACGAGGGAGGTTTTAAACCGTACGTACTCCCTGTAATGAAACCCTGGTAAATCCGGTCATATGCGGGAATCCTGTGATGCAGGAGCGAAGGAAAGTGCGGCTGTCATAAGAGGAAACCAGTGTGAAGAATCTCTTTTTACCTCCTTCCCATACGCTCAAGTATGACAAAGATATAGCAAGCAGGGGAGTGTGAGTGGAAGAGAAAAAGCCACCAGAATAACAAGACAAGGAGGAAGGAGGGAGAGCGAGAGGAAAATGAAAACTGGTTAAACGAGACAGAGAAAGAGAGAAAGCACGAGAGAAAAGGAAAGAACAAGTCGAGTATGCGTAAGACATACGTAAATGGAGTGGAGAAGGGAATGCACAGAGGAGAGAAGGGGCTGCTGGCCTAGCTGCGGAGGGATAGTAGGCTTCCGAGACTTGCTTCAGACGGCCAACTCGTACTTTACACCCTTCCCACTTGTTCCCTTCCTCGCAAGCTGGAGAAAGGCGCTGGAACGTGGAACTGTGAAACACACGTGCATACCTCTTCTTATAGCGAGGTATGTCTAGCCGTCTCCAGTCCCACTACCGCACACTCTGCTCCATGAGCCTCCAAGTAAAGACTCTGAGTATAGCAGCGGCGCGTTCTACACCCACAATGACATGTTGCCGCAGCATGTTTGCTGGTTTGCGAGGAAGGTTGCTGGAAAAATAGGAGATGTGACTAGAGCTGGCACAGAGCATGCTGCTTTTAGAGCGAGCGACATGTGAGAAACTAAAGTGGCTGGGAGAGCATAGTATTATTGATTACATGGTGCGGGAGAACTTTCTCCATGCCTTTGCTAACATGCTGGAGATAGACCTCGTGACCGAAATTCCTTATTGCATCTTTCCCGTTCCTATCGATTCCTCAGCCTTGCGTAGATTGTAACAAGGAAGGGGCATTGAGAATTTAATGTGGTGTTCTGAAATTTTTCAGCCGATTAGCTTGTTTTGGACGTAGAAGTGGCGTAGAAATTCAAAATTTTGAATTACATTCCTCATCCAGGAACATTGTCCCATCAACCTCTTATACGAGAGAGAAAGTTGTCTGCAGTACCAGGAGCAGCATGCGATAGACGGGACTTAGTGCATACCAAGTTCGGAGGTATGGTCAATTGCAGACTATAGTACCGAGACTGGGAGCGGGTATGAGGAAGAGCGCGAGTGGCCAGGAGAAAGCAGGGAGAAAGTGGGAGAATTGGGGACTGAGCAGGAACGTGGAACACCTTTAAGAAAAAAGTCAGCCATCGTTTCTTAAGCAGAGCACAACTTCAATTTCGTGATCTTGCTCGAGTGTACTCCCCTCGATATATAAATTCAAAAGAATTCTTACTACCACGGGTAAAAATAAAGGACGAGTTCAAACTTTCTCTTATTATCCTCCGCTCTCGACATTCCTTTGTTCCTGCTTAGCCTTCCAAACGAGAGACCACCCAACCGATCTGAGCGCAGCGGAAATCATAATTCATCCTCGAAAAAATTATAATTACAACATATGACACACACTTTCCTACTTTAGTACTTTCCACTTAATGGTACCCTCATCATCCGCTCATGATGTTAATTACTTGGAAAATCTCAGTTAGTTAAACCTGTGCTAAATGCTCCGACTTGCAGTGTTGACCAGTGGTGTACAAAGTTCTGAACGTGCGAATATCGGGAAAAATCCTTCCTTCATAAAATCAACCAGTGAATTGTTTTCCAAAAGTGCACATCCCTTAATCTTCGTTAATCAGCAAAGTTAAAGGTCGGTACTGCAGGCACAATTGGGAAGTCACGGATTTCTAGTCAAGATCTGATACGGTGAAAGTTGGCATGGAAAATCGTCACTATCCTTTACCTATCACATTAATCATCAAAGTATCTGCAGTCACACCTTCCGTGAATGGAGCATAGTGAAAAGTTTGAAAGAACAGCGTTCAGGAAGAGTCACGGCATTCTTCCGACGTAGAAAACGCCTCACCTTTTAAATATGTGTCAATTTTTATTTTTTGTGACTTCACTCTGGATCGAGATTTTTGAAGGGCTTGGCGCTGGGCCGACTCCAGTAAGCTTTCCAATCTGGAGTCAATTTTAAAGGTGAGAATTCTAATTGGTTCATCTGAAGCAGTTAAATGTCTAATGCCTATCCTTATTCTATTGAATGATTCAAGTTGAAAACATGTCGCTGGTTATTTTAACCAGTGCTTCTTTGAATGGTAGTGTTTGTTCTATATCCATGTGCAGAGCTCAAGAACTACTGCACATATAAATCTTAGCAAGAGTAGCTAGCACACTATAATTATGTCTCTTTTCTCTAGTTTCGTTTTATGTTTTCACATTTATACAACTTTGGTCCAACTTGATTGGAGTTAAACTATTTGCCGATGTTTCTATGACGTCATATGTATTGCACTTAACGTGAATCCATTATATTTGTATTTTACCTCGAGTAGCCTGTGTTCCACTTGTTTCGTTCCATTAACTATTCATGCTATAATTTTAGAATTTAAAACTAAAGAATGCCTTTATCTGGCCCGTTCGTTACCAGTTACCGGCGTAAATCATCCAATTTAATAGCCAATGCTTTTGGAAGTAATATGACTCAATCCCAAATATTTGTAAACAATTAAGTACCATTTCAATAAGCATGGGTGATTGTCCAAGTTCAGGAGATTCATCATGCCAGGAATGTGTAAAGTTATGTGACTTCATTTGGATTGCTTAGCTTATAAAGCCACAAAAGTCAGGTTCACTTAAATTTCAAGATGATTTTCGTTTTCGTGTCCAGCTATTCCATCTATACGTCGTTCTATTAATGTTAATATTTGTTAACACAAGCCATAGTTTGAATGCTTGCAGATCAGGGAGCTTTTATTGTATAAGAAAGTGAGTATCTGAAGAAATTCAGCTTTGTTAAGAAGCTCAGGAAGCTGAATTTCGGTACGAATGAAGGATGCAATGATCCGTGAATGTAAATGAGCTATTTTTTATAAATTACAGCAATTACGTGAAGCGTCAGAACAAAGGAAAGAACTAGAAAGACAGCATGCCGAAGCTTTGGCTCAATTACGAGACAAGAAAGACGAGGTCAGCCGTCTTGCTCGACTCAATGAGAGCGATAAGAAAAAATCTGTGGATACAATCGAAACATTGCAGGTAATACAATAATTCCAATCGTTTCTGCAAGACAAGAGCCGACTGTTCAATTTAAATATGCACAAATTGGCAACTCCATTGGTTTCCACGTTTGTATTCTGGGTGACGTAGTCAATTGAAACATCCCGGCTATTTTAGTGTCAGAAATTGCTGCTTTGTAAAAAGCTATGTAAAAGCCATCGTATCTAGGCAACGAAACGACGTCGTTTACATAGTATTCTACAAAGCTTACCTACATTGCATGGTTTGCAGAAAGAAAACAATTTCGAAATCAGATTTCAGAGGCAGTTTGAGGGGAAAAAGTGTCGTCAAATTCAAGCTTCCTTACAACGCAGCCAAAGTTTGACGATGCCGTTCACGTAGAAACGTTAATAAAGATTTCTATGGTGTCAAGTCTGGTAATGGCTGGTGGTTACGAGAAGTGTAATTGGGTGTTTAGGCTGTTTTGAAAATCTTACAAGCAATGACTCGAGACGATCATGTGGAAAAATATTGACGTTTTTCATGCAGTACGTGAGCTTAAGGATTGCCTCAAGTTTGTTTGTGACATAGTAATTGGATTATGGTGTAAGAAATTGAGCGAAGCCCCCTTACATACCCGTTGATAACGGAGAACCTATAGCAACAAAGCTTTGATGATGTTATGACAAATTTTTGAATTAGAGCAACGAGGTCATGAAACTCACAGGAGTCCATTAGGGAAGGGAAGCGAAACGCTTTCGGTGCTTTTACCGGCAGTGGCAAGATCCGTTTTATGTTTTTACGGTACTTTCACCGCCGTCAGTTCTGAAATCCGGCCGTAACCTTTTCTCTAAACTTGGAATGAGCTAAACTTTTGTCATAATTCCGTCTCTAATTTCTCCGACTCTCTGATCTTGAGCTGGAGCCTGAAGAGCTGAGAGAGTGGTGTGGTGTGAAAGGAAAGATTGTCCAGGCTCTCCGGCCTGTTGTTTCTTTGTAGTTTCTCTCTGCCTGGATGTCATTCTCGATTCACACGCCTTCTTCTAACGTTCATTTCATGACAGACTAAAGGAACTTTGACCGAGCTGGGAAGTTGGAGCTGGCACAGCAGTTAATGTTGACATTTTGCTGAATAACTTATGCTTTGTGATGCTTTGCAGTCGAAAATCCGCGAGCTGGAAAAGAAGACGGAGCTGCAAAATGTTCGTCATGAAGAGTTGATGTTAGAATTGACAGCCCTTAAGCGATCGCAGCAATCTGTCCGTGCCTCATCTTCTCGTCACTCTTCCCTGGGTCACTCTCCTCCAGACTTCTCCGCTTTGCTCAACTCCAGGTGAGCTGAGTATTCCGTAATTGATTGTTAGAGCTTGATTGTCTGTTTGCTCTGCACCTAGGCAGAGATGTATGAGTCTACGCATAGGTTCGGCGTTCCGTATTGATTTTTTTGTTTCTATTTTTACCGACAAACAAGATCAGTTACTAAAAGCTCAGTCACGTATGTAACAGCTTCCTATAATTTCTCTCTTATCGTATCTTAAGACGAATGCTGTGAGTCCTTCAGTTATTCATTATGGTTTCTTACCACACTTGCTACTACGTAGATTGACCGTTTTACTGCGTGGATTCTGTCATTGGACGCTGTAAATATTATACCAGTTTCACTAATTTTCACATTTCTTTCTGCCAATGTCACTTGCACTCACGCAGCGTGCACAATTAATCACCATCACCAGCACTACTGTACATAGACCAAGTCTCTCACAGACTGTACAGTATTTCTCCACCTGTAAAATATCCTTTCACAGCTTGATATAATCAGCATTAATTACTGCCAGCTGAGACTACTAGCGAGCATTCTTAACCTCCATTAAGTTACCACGCTTGTCTTCACCACTCTTTGATAATCCGTAACAGCTGTAGTATTTATCCATTTATCTCTCGCAATATTATCAACCCATCCTTATTTCATCGAAGCCTGAGGATTTTTTGCCTCACTTTTATGAAAATTCGTACATAGGAGAGAAAAACGGCTCTTAAAACTGTAAATGACCATAAGACACAAATATAAGTCTGCGCTTGAATTTCTAGGAAAAGTTTCAGGAAGCGCGAACCGGAGAGCGGATGTACTGTTTCCTATCCCTATTAAGATAGTGAAATGTTTTTTTTCAATATGAAATAATTTTAAATCTACACTGAATTACCAACGCTGTCTTTCAAGACATTTAAAACCAGGAAGAACACATTTGTACCATGAAATTTCTTATTTTGTTAGCGAAATGCACCGATAACAGTAATTGCATTAATGCTTGACACACACTGAATTACTCATGGCAGTAATTGACTTTACATGAGCAAATACACAAGACAAACTCCTCTTATGCATCACAGGAATCAAAACCTTTGAACATTTTTGCTAAATTATGACGTTCACCTTACTACTAATTTGTAACATATCGCGAATCAATCCTATAATGGCTAGGAAAGAAGCGCTGGATTGTGAACATCTACCGAAGTGTAAGTACATTGGAGGATTTGGCTGTTTCTGTATACTACAACAAATCCTCTGGGACCCTACCTCACTGCACACAATAGAAAGCAGAGATACTAAAAGAAAGCAAATTAGCTGATGAGTGTTTCATTCAAGGTTGTATAGTTTTTCAAAAACCTGGGGCAGAAGCTCCACCTCCACAAGTTCATAATAAGCACATGTGAAATGGCATGCAACCATGACAACGAACCTACTTCCGAGGCGGAAAGGCTGGTGAAAGCAAGTGACTTTTACTGATTTGAGTTATTATGCTGAGTTGATTGTTTTGATAAAGTTGACTGAGGTTAAGGAATGAAGCCGTTACTTTGATTATTGTCGGCATTGGTGTTTGTGAGAAGGTGTATGCGTGACATGGTTAGATTTGGATTATATTTCGAGTGCCTAACCTTATGACAATACCATTAGTAGACTCGGTAGTGAGTCGAGGAGAGAGCACGACGGCTCTGTCAACTCCTGTAGTTCCTTCTCTGGATGCAATTTTGGAGCAAGAACGACACTCCCAGTACCACTCGCCTGGAACTTTTTCAAGAGGTAGTGCTCATCTGTTATGCAATACTTCTCGTACCGAACGTGCAGAAAAAAAATTCTAATCTGATATACATGAAACAACGCTCAGTTCTTCCGTACATGTGTGCTTGATGTGAGTGGGTGAGGGAGTGAATGCGTGTGTGTTTCTCAACTTGGTTGTATCGATGTTTCCTCAGTCACGTATTCTTATGTCCAATGTCAACAAGTTCGAATTATTGACTGTGATCTTGAGGCTAATGAGGGGCACAAGTTGACGTATTCGGCTCCTTCGCCAATTCCCAAAGTATTTCCCGACCCTTTCATGAACCTCATCCCTTGACAGGCTCATGAATTGGCAATACACGCTGCTAAAGAGTGTACACATTGTTTTTCCTCAAAATAAGAGGGTACACATGACTGTGCTTCCTTCGCAGCCTCATGTAGATGTAATGAATAGCGTAACAGCAGACCTGAATCGGCACAATTTAACAAAATTAACCAAAATCCAAGCTTCAGCCTATCCTTTTACTTTCAAACGAGATTTTGTAGAATTCAGTCATACCAGCGAGACTTTTAGCGCTATTGAACTCAACTCGACTTCTTTCTTACTGTACGTAATGCAGACGTGTATTTTTTGATTTGTTCGTATTTTTGGGAAGAGCCGAAGCTGTTCCATCCTTGTGTAGCTAAGAGTGGCTTTAACCGACAGTTGTCAGGGATAGACAAAGGAAGTAACGGCCTTTTTTATTGTATCTGTTTACGATAATGAGAGACAGGAAAAGATTTTTGTCCCATTATGGGAATGTCTACGGGTTAAAAAAATCATGTCGTTTACTAGTTGTTGAAAACTGGAGATGAAAGGGGGCAAGATTTTCAGCAGACTGTGACTGTCAATTGCTTGCAATTTTCTCAAAGATCAGGTACTTCCTGAATCATAGCCTGTTACAGGGGCCTTTGTCAGCGAATAGAAAAACAGCAGGAGCTGTATAATCTAGCCTAATTACATTTATAGAAAACCTAGTCACGTCCCAGCATGTCTTCAACTCGGGCAAAACATACGCTCACAGTTTAGTTTACTTTAAGCATACATAAAAGTCTCTCCGACCTGAAATCTAGGTGCAATACTGCTGGTGTTTTCCAACCTTTGCAGTCGCAGTACTTTTACCATAGGCAAAAACGATAGATGGCCTGCAGCCTGCTTTACGCGAATTACTTCTGGCAATAGAAAATCTAGGGAAAAATAAATTCAATATTCCAGCCTTAGAACTTCCCTTTAGGACACGAGTAAAGCAGAACAAAAGCTTTGGTTAATAAGAGTTGTGAAAGAATTCCAGGGAATTTTCGCTTGTCAGGCTGAGGATTGATGCCGTCCAGTTCCAGACCATGTCGCCAGAGTATAGTCCTTAGGAAATAGGCTTGGGCTGGTGAGCTGAAAGTATGTTTTGGAAAACTTGTTTATTTATTACGATAAGCATTATCGAGGATGATTGCAGGGATTATGGATTGTATACAATGCACCAGAAGTCTCCAAGGCTTTAGAATCAAGATTAAGCCGCGCAGTTGGAAAAAAAACTCAACAAGTTTACGACGGTAGTTTCTTGCCTTGTACAAGTGAAAGAAAGAAGTCAGATGCGGGAATTCAATCTGTTGGGAACAGCAAGTAAAAATAGCGCGAGGCTGTTAGAGCATGAAATAGGCGCATCATTCCTTTATCACCAGTCATGTGGAGAAAGCAGGTTTTGAAGTAAAAGCGTCTTTCGGATCTCTCTCTCTCTCTCTCTCTCTCTCTCTCTCTCTCNTCTCTCTCTCTCTCTCTCTCTCTCTCTCTCTCTCTCTCTCTCAAAGCTTTTTTGTCAGGGAAGGATGAGTTTTGGCAGATATAAATAAGGATCTGAAATTAGAATGGGAAAGGTCGATTGAGTCGCGTACAAGAGGGAATTGTCGGAAACGTCTGCGAGGAAAATTCTCCCCAATTCTTTTAGACTTAGATCCGGACATGTTGTAAGGAGTTCCGCTCGGGAACGACACGTATGCATATCGCCGTTACGACATCACGAGACGGTCCATTACCATTAATGTTTCATCTTCTGATGGTTGTATGAGTGTTCAGTGGTTGTGTATGTGAGTGTGTGTCCATGTACGCGAAACAATGATTTCACACGGTGTTGTGGTGGATCCGCAAACTGTGGCGCATACATAAATAGGGAAATATATATTGAATGTGACTCTGCGTAATGTTTTGCATCATCACCTCACGGCTTGAGTTGCATGATTCTTCTTTCTCAGCAGTGTATTCCTCCTCCTCGCTTGTCGCAACAGGTGCATTGTCCCAATCGCTTCCTCGGACTCACAAATCCTCATTTTCCCCTCTGAGACATGGTAGGAAACGTCTGAGGCGAAGCAATTCCGTCACCGATTTGACGCAGCACAACAAGCCGCCATTCCTGTCTCAAAAATCTCTCCAGTTTGATGACCCTATCACTTCCAATCATGAAATCCAAAGAATAATAGCCAAAATTCAACACGATAACAAGATATTAGCAGAATTAGATAAAGATTCCGGTGAGTTCCTTCTTCTCTTCTCTTAATTGTACTTGGTAATTATGCTAGCTAGATTCTTTAGATTGGAAATGTAAATCCTCCATTTATCGATAACAATAGCCAATCATTTTGTAGTATTCTCTCTCTCTCTCTCTCTCTCTTCTGTATCACCCCGCAAAGAAGGTGCCGCCGTAGCGTTTTGCACCCCTGCATAAACATTCCACACACTTGTAGATTACGTGGACAAAGGCCCAACACTTGTCTCATTAAGCCGTAACCCAGAACGTTGTAGCCTTGATTAGTTTCTGCTGCCATCAGCTCTCAATTAACCTTTACCGATAGATTTTTGGAAATCAGTATGTACTCCTTGTGCAGAATCGTCGAATCCTACAATAATTATTTGATCGAAGCGCGACTACATACACGGTGTCTGCTGCACGTCTTGCATTAGATTGTGTATTAAAAAGGCTTCTGGAAAGAACCTTCTTGTTCCTCCTTTACAACTCTTTGCTGTAGACAGCGAGAGCAGTCGCCTTGAATTCCAAAATAGTTTTATGCGAATTCTTTTGCCTTGCACTTGAGTAGTTGAAGCACTCTCACTTCGCACTTTAGATGTACACAGGTCTGTGTATTTTTACTCGGTCGTGGCTGGCTTTGCACCACCCCTCCGGCTCTTCACATGGAACTCATCCTGCCCATAATTTTCCTTATCAATCGCTTCTCTTTCAATTACTAAAATCCTCTTAGAGCTCAAATCACCATTTCACTGGCTCTCTCGCCTGCCAAATCCGCATTATACTTTTACTATTTTACTTTCTCCTTCAAAAAAACCTCCCTCTCACCCAGTCACACGGTCAGTTAGGATCAGCCTTCAACAGTACTGCAAGACTCGGAGGCGGCCATGCATGGAAAACTTTCAAGAATTAAGCTACTATATGTACCTCTGCAGTTCGGCAATGCTGCCCCCCTAAATCACACGCTCTCTGCTCCTTTGTACTGTGGTTATCGTAATAGGGCATGAAGATGCATAGTACTCTTTTGCTATAAGGATTAACCTTTGTATGGATCACCTTTTGGCTCACATTGTCCTCTCCGAATGATAAACTATGCCTTTCTTGTACACTCAAGCCGAAACCCCTCATTCTTTTTATGCTACGGGCATTGATTCTCCAATCTTTGGCACACTGCCTTATTATCCTCTCCTTTCACCGAAGCAATACACCAGAGCAGTATGTTATGCCACTCCATCCTGCGGAGATTAAAGAGTAGGGCAACCCGGTTGAACAGAGTTGTCTCTTAGAAAGTGTACACGTTTTCCCCAAGAAGTAGCTTCGTATCAACACCAGTTCACCAACACATGTTTGTAAAGTACTTTAGATCTCCCAAGTTTGTAGTACCACCACATAGTTTGAACACACGGAAAACTACCTCGAAACACAATAATACAGGGTCCAATGACAATGGAGTACACAAGAGTTGCTAGGGCTTTAAAGCTATTCTGCTCAATATTCGAGTTGAAGTTAGAGCTTTAGCAGAGGCAGCATAATTGAGACGGGTTAAATTTCTAGACATTCAACACACATTTAATGAGTAATTAGTGCTTACCATCACTGCAAGAACACGGAACACTGTGGCTGCTCGAGTGCACCCACTTGTTCAAGTTATGGTGTTCGGTGACTAAATCAATGTTTTTCATATCAGGAAGCGGAAGTGAGAATGGTTTTAACTATTAACTTGTATTGAATTTATTGGCGGGTAAACAAGGCATGAAGCCCGCGGTCTTTTAAATGGGTAGCTGAGGGAGACAAAAATAACTGATTTGATTCAGCAACAGGGGCGAGGTCATCCCCCTTGCTAATTCTTGACGTCAGCCCACTTTGGCTGAATGGAAGGTAGAGCAGGAAGAATGAAGGAGTATGTGTCCCGTTTAGACAGCTTGACATCTCCAGCAGAGATTCCAGCCAGAGTAAGTTTCATAAATCACCTGATAGAAAAGCTGGTTGGAAAACCAAAGGAGTATAACGGATGGGGGAAAGAGTATGATCCTTGCTGCGTGGGCAATGTAGAGGGCAATGATACTGGATCCAAAGATTCTCAATAAATCCGGTTCTTAATTCCTTGTCATGGACAGATGGAATTCATTGTGCCGTCCAAATGTTGGAACCTCCATGCATTGTCGTCATGTGCATTGTCGGATATAAGCCGTTGCCAAGCAACGTGCGTCCATAGGACTGGTTATGAATTCGCTATCGTTATTTAGATTCTTATTTTTCAGTTGAATGGAAGTTTGAATCCCATTCGATTCAAGTGAAAGCAATAGGGCTTGAGAGCAAACTTCAAAGATCCATTTTGGGTGTGGAGGCGCGAGCCAAAAGTAGGAGAGTTTTATATTGCCCTGTAGTCCCTCCGCTTACCGTATGACTAGTATGATAAAATACCCGGGCATCATATCACGTTTGTA